>NDXB01001123.1:78295-93021 GCA_002631895.1 Agapornis roseicollis | reverse complement strand
TCCCTCCAAAAAACAAGCCAAACCAAAAACCACCCCCCCCCCCCCCCCCCCCCCGCAACAAACCAGAAGAAATAAAACTACATGAAAATTAGAACTACTGCAGCCATGTAACATGAAGGAGTAATGTACATGTTTTGTTCTTTCTGTAGAGAAACTTGACAACAGGCATGTAAGAGGATGTCATAAAACAAAGGGATTTGCTTTAATATCATTTCAGATGATCTTCAAGAATGGACTTCCTTAAAAGAAAAACTTACCCCTAGCTTAAAATCCTGAGTTATCAATTCATAACTGCAACTCCACAACACACACGTGGAAAAACAACAATCATGGAAGTATGGCCTGAAATCACTTAGAATAACGAACACTAAAAACATGTATACAAATTATTGATCAGTTTGAGTCCATTGTAAGTATTATCAGTGGAATAGGTTTGAAGACAGTCTCATCAGTGAGAAGACTTGTGGAAAAGCATTAGTACCAATCAACAACCTGAGGTTCAAATACCTGTTGTGTTATTTAGGAAACCTTTTCATAAAAAGAAAAAGCAAACAAATGAAAAACCCAACCACAAGAGGATTTTACCATAACATTCATTACATTTTTTTTAAGCTGCTAAGTAACTGAACAGATTGTGATACTGTTTGTTGCGGTTTTCTAAACACATAGAGAGGTACACCAAAAAATGAAATAAAATGGTTCATATTTTGGTTTAACAGGAACTTAGACTATATAAAAAAGAAGCATCATGAGAATAACATCACTGCAGCTTACATTAGTACAGCACTTGCTTCTGAAAGATCATCAACTTGGTCAGATTTCCATATTTCTTTAGGAAAACAAAGCTCACTAGATGACTACTTCAAAATAATTGCTTAATACTCATATAGCTATTATTAAATAGTTAAAGGTGATTGGTTGTAGTAGTAGGTGACTCTACTGTGAAAGGTACAGAGGCACCCATTTTCTTACTTGACACTTCCAGAGAGGTGTGCTGAATACTGGGGACTTGTCACTGAGAAACTACCAAACCTCACACAATCCATTATTATTTGCTGATATTGTTTTTACATGGGCACTCCTCATACAGCCAGGAGCAATTTAAGGAGTATCAAGAAGGATTACAGAGCCCTGGGAACAGCAGTAAGGGACTCTGAACCACAGGTAGGTTGTTTTTTTTCCAGTCCTCACAGCCAAAGGGTAGGGATATGAAAGGGCTGGTCGAACAAATTGTTACAGAACTGGTGCCACAGCCATGGGTTTCACTACTTAGCCCATGGGACTCATTCGGGGTACCCTGGTCAACTGGGAGCTGATAGGGTCCATCTGTCAGTGAAAGGGAAAAGCAGCTTCAGTCACAGGCTTACCAAGCTGGTGAAAAGGATTTAAAGGGACTCTAAAGTATAATCTGTAATTAGCCTGTTGGAAAAGTCAAGCACTTAGTATCTTCTAATTACAGACTAAAATCCTCTGAATTCAGAAAAATGTTCAAGGCCCAGCCCTCAACTGTACGAACACCAGTTTTGCATTGATCATTGCACTAATATCTAAGAATGTCCTGGAATTCAGTAGGATTATCTCTCAGACAATGGTCTGTTCTCAAAGAACACATCTTTTACCTTCCTTGTTTCTACTGATTCTCCCATCCTCCATTTTACCAAGCTCAAGAAACAGTGTCAAAACTTTTAGATTTTATACTTTTAAGGTCTATTTACCAATATCGTCAGCAATAATTAACATCAACAGCCCCTCCACCTGGACCTTTAACATTTGAAATACTTAGTATGATTACTAAAACTGGATTACCCAATGAATTAAAACAAGATATATCCAAAATCACAGAATCATAGAATGGTTTGGGTTGGAAGCGACCTCAAGATCACCTATTGCCATGGTCCTAACCCCCCTGCCACTGGCAGGGACACCTTCCACTAGACCAGACTGCTCAAAGCTCTATCCAACATGAGCCTAAACACTTCCCAGGATGGTGCATCCACAACTTCACTATGCAACCAGTTCCAGTGTCTCACCGCTTTCATAGTAAAGAATTTCTTCCTAATAATTCCTAATTTGACAATGTCTATGTTCTTAAATATTTGAGCTTTCTTTCCTTCCAGCCTATATTGGATTCCAAATTCTGAAGCTGAAAGCAAAAAGCCTCTATATCTAAGAGTATTTCAGTTTCTGCCAAACCATATGGAACATCTTTATTTAAATGTTAATGATTTTCATGCTCAGCATGAACTCTTTGAAGTAATGCTGAATTTGTCTTTGATATAGTTTGGTATAAAATAGCTTAATTAAAAGTTAATTTAATAACTTTTCAGTTTGCTTTAACTATAATTCTTCAGCACCAAACTTTCCTATCAGGACATATTTTTAATTGCTAGAAGTGTTATGGTGGTTTTAGGAAATCTTGTTCAATTAATTTAGAAGTGTTTTTCAGGTTAGTAGAATCAATGCCTCTTCCTATTTATCTTTGAGGGAATGTTTTGTTTCAAAGCAAATGAAATCCCAAAGAACAAAAATTTGTATTTTAGCAGGCACTCCAAATGTTTTCTATTTGAAATACTTGAAATTGTGCTTGTTGGTTTTACAGCATATAATATGACTTCAACTTCTGTGCAAAGGTCCATGAAAGACATTCTGGGTATACAGTTTCCCAGGGGAATCAAATCCATTTGCTGAATAGAAATTACATCAAGATTTCCATGCATAAGCTAGTATACTACAGTTTTAAATCAGTCTGACAGTACCTTACTGCTTGTGCCATGTATTTTGTTTGTCCTTACCAAAGCCGGACTTGTCTGAAATTAGGTGACACTTCCAGTGCTCTAAATAGACTACCATCAGGTGGTTGTGTCAAGATGACTTCTTGACAAACCTCCCTGAGGTACAAGTAACAGAAGTTAGCACTGCATCCCAGGAAGAATATCATACTTATAGTCAATTAACACTTTTGGCATAGGGTAGGCGTAAGGGTTGCTTTTCTGGCAGCATCATTATCCACAAAACAACATGCAACCTGCTTCTAGAACTGAGTGTAGAACATCTTTGCCGGTGACCTAAATGAAGGACTATTCCAAGCGACTATTTGCTTGTTTTTGTTCAAGATGCACACCTGGTCTGCAGATGAAAAAAAACCCACATGTCTGAAATCCCATCCTTCTGGATCCAAATTTTATTTGGTTTCTTGACCTACGTGGAAATGCTTTGCATCTTCTGATATTAAGCTAGACGTTTATGAATTGACTTTCCAGTGAAGTCTGTCCTCTGGATTCAAGCAGGGCAACATTATCTGTTCAGTGTCATCTAGCAACTTATTTATCCCTGGTTGAAAAATATATATATTATAAAAAACCAAACTCCTCTTTCTCTACAGCACAGTACTTTTTTACTATGGGAGACAAGTCATTCCTTCATTCCCTCAAACTACATTTTATTTTGACTTCATTTCAATTTGACTGCTTCCATTGTGACAGAAAGTTCACTTTCTCGTCTCGCCACTCCTAGATAAGGGTTTGCCCTTTAAAATGCAGGAAACAGTACTAAAAGGCAGAAGAGAGAAAGAGAAGCTCTCAGAATTTAAAAGTAGTTAGGTATGTCTTCTTTCTCCCAAACCAGAAACATCAAGATAAGAAGTTTTATGTACCAAAACAAGCGCAGCTATTTTGTAAGTCTGTGTTCAGTCTGTAGAGTCTTCTCTGATGCCTAACAACTAAAATTCAATCACCCAATTCTTTCTCAAACTTTGTCCACCTTACTTCCCATCCTCAACGTTTTCCTAATTTCAACAAGTTTCCTTCCTATATTCTTTTAGGCCATCACTTATCTAATAGATCACAATGCTCCAATCATCTCAAACAACAGAGTACTCATTAAGTTTTTCTTCCCTGGAAGCTGAGCTGTTGAAGACACTGTTATGGATTCACACCGGGCCTTTATATTTAAGCAAACGTTAACATTACAGGTGTGAAAATTGCATTAAGGATAGAAAACACTCACGCTTCACTCTCCTTGGGTAGCTTCAAAAGGAATAAAATAATCTAAAATAACTGTAGTCACATGCAGATTTGAAGTCTTCCAGGTCTCTAACTTGCAATTAATTTTCTAAGGACTGGTAATCAACCAAGCAGCTTTCACATGCCTACTTCATCCAGCAAGTACTGTCTAGCATAAACTTCAATAAAACGGAACTGTTCTACTTATTCATTCTAGCATCTTTTTAAACCAGCATTATTTGTAACCTAGGTTTCCCATGAATTTTGATTTGTGGCCACTTGGGAGTGGAAGATGTATGCTCCAGTACAAATTGCAGAAATATAGAAATAACAGCATTTGCAACAGGCTGAAATATAAAGGCAGAAACTCAAAAAAGTAAAGTCCTCCAGGTGATATTAGCCAGTCAATCTGCATAACATATCTGTGCATTACTTGCAGGGAAGACTTCAACAGCTTTCTCAAACCCTTGTTAGGACAAGATTATTTGGAACACTATGTGAATATGCTGAAGCATATGACAATATGTGAATATGACCAGCATTAGAGTTATTTACTACAATTCCAAGGCAGACTTCAAAGCATTAACTGGTACCCAGGCGTGAAGCTAGATTAAAGACAGAACCATAGAATAGTTAGGGTTGGAAAGGACATTAAGATCATCCAGTTCCAACACCCTTGCCATTAGCATGGACACCCCACACTAAACCATGCCACACAAGGCTCTGTCCAGCCTGGCCTTCAACGCTGCCACAGATGGAGCACTCACAGCTTCCTTAAGCAACCCATTCCAGTGCCTCACCACCCTCACAGGAAAGAATTTCTGCCTTATATCCAATCTAAACCTCTCCTGTTTAAGTTTGAACCTGTTACGCCTTGTCCTGTCACTACAGTCCCTCATGAAGAGTCCCTCCCCAGCATCCCTATAGGCCCCCTTCAGATACTGGAAGGCTGCTATGAGGTCTCCACACAGCCTTCTCTTCTCCAGGCTAAACAGCCCCAACTTTCTCAGCCTGTCTTCGTATGGGAGATGCTCCAGTCCCCTGATCAACTTCGTGGCCCTCCTCTGGACTTGTCCCAACAGCTTCATGTCCTTTTTATGTTGAGGACATCAGAACTGCACACAATACTGCAGGTGAGGTCTCATGAGAACAGAGTAGAGGGGCAGGATCACCTCCTTCAACCTGCTGGTCACTCTCCTTTTGATGCAGCCCAGGATACGGTTGGCTTTCTGGGCTGGGAGTACACACTGCAGTCGGCTCATGTTCATGTTCTCATCAACCATCAGCCCCAAGTCCTTCTCCGCAGGGCTGCTCTGAATCCCTCTTTGCTCAACCTGTAGCTATGCCTGGGATTGCTCTGACCCAGCTGTAGGACCTTGCACTTGGCATGGTTAAACTTCATGAGGTTGGCATCAGCCCACCTCACAAACGTGTCAAGGTCCCTCTGGATGGCATTCCTTCGCTCCAGCGTATCCATCGAACCACACAGCTTGGTGTCATCAGCAAACTTGCTGAGGGCGCACTCAATCCCACTGTCCATGTCACTAACAAAGATGTTAAACAAGGCCAGTCCCAACACCAATCCCTGAGGGACAACACTTGTCACTGGTCTCCAGCAGGACACCGAGCCATTGACCACAACTCTTTGAGTGTGGCCATTCAGGCAGTTCTTTATCCACCGAGTGCCCCACCTATCAAATTGATGTCTCTCCAATTTAGAGACAAGGATGTTGTGTGGGACAGCGTTGAACGCTTTGCACAAGTCCAGGTAGATGATGTCAACTGCTCTACCCCTGTCCATCAGTTCCGTAGCCCCATCATAGAAGGCCACCAAATTGGTCAGGCAGGATTTCCCCCTAGTGAAGCCATGCTGGCTGACACCAAGCACCTTGTTGTTTTTCATGTGCCTCAGCATGCCTTCCAGGAGAATCTGCTCCAAGATTTTACCAGGCACGGAGGCGAGACTGACTGGTCTGTAATTCCCTGGGTCATCCATTTTCACCTTCTTGAAAATGGAGGTTGTATTCCCCTTTTCCCAGTTGATGGGAACTTCCCCTGACTGTTGTGATTTTTCAAATATGATGGCCAGTGGCTTAGAAACTGATAAATACAGGTCAACACCTCTTTTGCTGTGAGCTCAGGGCTGATGGAGAAAAGCAGATTGTTCTCAATTTTAAACATGCCAAGGAAATAAGTTGCTGTTGAGGTTAAAGTGATAACTGAAAAACTTTCTGCTCTTGGACTTACTAGATCTGGTCACCTAAAGCCTTCTGTCAGTTGGAAAAAATCACTTAGTTGAAAATAAAACTTCTTAGTTAGCACATCTTTATACCTGCACTTCAGATTCAAGGTCCTGTTCTGAATCAGCTCGAACAGAGAGCTGAATCAGCAGTGTCCCTATTGCCTACGCAGTATTTTTAATTATCCTGTGTGCCTTATGTACAAGAAATCTCTCAGAAGCTCATTTTTGTTCTAATAAAACAAATATCAGAACACTGAAGTTTTCCTTGAAAGGAAGACCTATTTTCTAGTCACCCTTATTCCTAAACTACTGATTTTTCACTGATTACATTTCTGCAATCATGTTTTGAGTAAAGACATGAATAGTACTTTAACACCTGTCATCCAAGCTGATAACACAAAACCAAGTTTTAATCTACAAAGAGTAGTCACATTAGCACACTATTGTGCTAAAGTAATAGCACTCTACTATGCTAAAGTAAAATTAACACAGCATCATGTTTCCAAATAGAGCTCAAGGACATATCTATCCATAAGATGCTCTAAAATATATTTGAGGGTTTCTGAGAAATACACAACTTCCAGCCTAGAAGCATTTATTCTAGAACCAAATCCAAATGGGCTAGGTGAAAATTAAAGCTCAGCCTCTGGAGCACAGAATTCACCGTATGTTCTACAACCAAGAAATACTGAAGTCATGCATATAGCCAGTTATTATTTATCAACTCACCTTCTAACTCAGTGCAAAGTATTTACTGCATTTCCTTATTCAGTTCCAAGTAAGACAGCATTATAGTGAGACTGGCTTAAAGGAATTATGTACTTTTTTAATTTCTTTTCTTGGAAGAAAATTTAATGGACTTATGATCCTATTTGATGTATGAAACCCTAGTTGTATTTTGTGTGCGTTCTTATGGTCAAAGTAACATCACCTGCCCTTCTACCCCATGTACATACAATGAGATGACTGGTAGAAATAACCTCAGGATAAAAGGTACGTAAACCCAAGATATTGTATTACACTTTTCTGAGCAATGGATTTGTGTTCTGTATTGTAATCTGCAAAATACCTAGGAAGACTCTTCTATACCATTTCACTAATTGATGCACAAAATTTGTTAAAAAAATGCTAATTAAATTAGGATCAAAGTACAACATTAAACCAAGAAATCTTTACTCACTGGTTAGCATTTAGACAGTATTTTTAGTTTCCCTGTCAGGTTCTTTTGTTATACTATTTTGTATCTATCACAATCCATGTTAATTTATAAACATTTATAGGAAATAGTAGAAAGAAAATTTATGCGTTCTCTTCCCACTAATATGGGAAACCCATTTGAATTAGCATATGTAAAATCCCTATCAGTTCTTAGTAATGATCAGAGTGAGCTGCTTCTAGAGGGAGGAAAGGACACAAATCAGGTGTTTACAACCTATTTAAAATGCAGGATATGATCCAAGACATAATGGACAGGTAGCTAACCTGAGCACACTCCACATACAGCTACTTAGAGAAAACTAAGCTCTAAGGAATTTTGTGGCTTGGGTTTTTTTTTTTGTTTGTATGTTTGTTTGTTCTGTTTTGTTTTTTTTTTTTTTGGTTTTGGATTTTTCTTTCCTTAATTCTTTTTTTTTTTTTTTGTTTTTATGTTTGTTTTTTCTGTTTTGTTTTTTTTTTTTTTGGTTTTGGATTTTTCTTTCCTTAATTCTTTTTTTTTTTTTTTGTTTTTATGTTTGTTTTTTCTGTTTTGTTTTTTTTTTTTTTGGTTTTGGATTTTTCTTTCCTTAATTCAATGAGGGAATTTAAAATTTTTGTTTAATGAATGCATACCCTCTAACTAGTGTACCAAATGAGTTACTTTTTAAAAGCAGAATCTGCTTTTATTCTTTCTTTATGTTACCATGACACTCTGTTATGCTGTATTCAAAACTTATAACTGCATTACAAAAAATTCAAGTTGCTTTTGGCCAGCGGACCAGTTGAGGAGATTGCACACCTGATCCACACCAATCTAAATATATAACTGTGATACATTTCTCCACTCTAAAGTGGGAAGTCAGAATGTCCTATTAGAAGAGACCTTCAGGTGCAACAGTAGAAATCCAAGAAAATATATCATTTAAGGTGTACTTAATAGGGAATTTATCTCCTTTCTCTCACATTTCATGGTGTGGTGATGGTGATCCTACAAGGTATTGAAGCTGATGCTGTCAAGTGTAAAGCTTTTACCATGTAATGATTATTTACAACAACCTGCCATGATATGTCAGAATCTCCTTCAAGAAAAGGCGACATGAGCTGGTGGAATACAAAACACTGCAAAATGATCAATGAAGAAAACTTGTAAGATCAGTCACTTACCAAATATTATTAATTCTTCAGAACCAAGAAAGGATGACCATAATGATTCATGAATAATTTATCTAAAGACAAACATTTGAAATAACAATTAACCAAAAATAAGTAGCTATTCTGAGCTAATTAATGTCCCCATTTCAGTACTGATTGACAGTCTTCCACTACAGGACATTCTGTAACAGATAATCCAGAGTGCAGTTAAGCAAGCATTACATTGCCTCCCATCTAAAAGCTCTGCTTTTTTTCTCATTTGAAATTTTTTATATACATGCAGCAGATGGATTGTCTGATAGTAGCTTTCAGACAGTGGTAGTGTTTCTACTTTTAGCAAAACCAGTAACATACATAAAGTTTTGTAAAAGCTTTTTCAGCAGAAGCATGATACAGGTTCAAGATTTCTAACACAAGGCATACAGTTAAAATTGTACCTGTTTTTTTAAGGAAGAAATGGTACTTTTTCTCTAGGTTTTCAAGCTTGGCATATTTCAGTAAAATCCATATCCAAAAGAGAGCTGATCCTTTCAATGCTGCATCACAGTTGTTCATACTTAACATATCTTCCCCCTAAAAATTAAGAAATTGCACTATGTGGGAAAACTATTATTTATACTTAAACCACTAAATTCCAAATTAGAATGCAAGAACCTAAAATCAAGTTCAAAATACCTATATGCAATTCATGAAAGCTACTCCTGCAGTGAAGATCATGTAGTGATCTAGAACATACTGACAAGACTGTAATGAACTATAAGGCAAAAGCTAGCAATCTTATTTTGTTATTAGTGTGTGAGCAATAATTACTAGGTAGTATTATTATTTCTGTTATTTTACTGGGAAATAATTGCATCATTCATGTACATGACACAGTTCATTCATGTGCCTTTTCCAACTGTTTTCTTTCCTCTCCTTCACATGAGAAGATTCATCACAGTAGCATCCATGAGGGCTCATGCAACTTGGCTAAGTGTTAACCATTTCAAATAACAACTCATATTCACTAAATGCAACTAGCAAGAAGGTGAGGAAATAATTAACAAGATCTTATTCTCAATTTTGGGTCATAATTTGGCATACATAGATAGCAAATTTATTTCTTGTTTCCCAAGGAATTAAAAATTTCACCATTTGAATTAAGCCATTTAAGCCACTTCACTGGTTAGTTCATGGAATGTAATCCATTCAGCTAGGATAGCCAGCTTTTATTACAAAAGGAAGGGAACACATCCTACTTCAGGTGATGTGACAAGACTCTGTTCCTGCATCAGCCAAATCCGTGCCTTCTACGTAAAGTTCAGAATGACTCAGGGTTATAACATGAGAAGGCAAACAAATAGTTCTTCTCATTATCTGTATGAGTGACACAGAGACACTGGAAATGCCTACAAGTGGTAAAGAGCTGAGGCTTCAAACCATTTAGATAAGACCTTTACCTAGCAAGGCCTTCTGAGAGCAATATATCTATTGCTAATGTCACATTAGACAAATATGGATTTGGGACCCAATGTGACAAGTAGAGAGGGTACCATTTCTAACTAGATGGAACATCGTGTCCTCAGCATGACACAGTTTTTCTCAAAACACTATCAGTGAAGCTGTGAAATAATTCCCACAGTTAGAACCCTAAGGTTTTTGTTTCTTTTTTTCCCATGAATACAGGTTTTAAAACCATGAGAAAAAAGCTATTAAAGGTGGAAAATGATTAGATAATCACAGTTATATATAGAAATGTCATACTTATATACAGAAATGAGGATACACAATCTTACAAAGTTCATGTGCTGAATTATGCATTCAATTTACTAGTGGTTCTCTTCCTGGTAAGATGCTATTTTTGTCCAACATCATCTGAGACACAACTGTAGTTGTTTGATAACCAGAATACCAAAAATGATGTCTCAGGAAATAGTATGAAAAAATAGCTTACCGCATGGTAGTATGGTGCATGATTACCATCACCTGTTTAACAATTTACAGTTTCTAACCTGTTTTTACCTATAAATGTAAATAGATGAAAAGTCAATGCATCATAATGGACATGTTGACTCATTTATGGCCTTGTTGGAGTTGGAAGTTGTCTGTGGTTTTTATTTCCTTCTGATAATGTTTGGAAAGCTAACTCAATCAGCATACTGATGGAAGTATTGATCTCTCAGATTACTTTCTAGTGACCTGAATAACTTCAGAAGAAAGAAACACTGGCACTAAGTTTTAACATGTTTTTTAGAGTCTCTCAAGCCTCATCATCCTGTAAATACAGGCATATAAGAAACTTCTAAGTGCTAGGTGACAATCATGTTTTTTAATTCCAATTTACTAATTTAATTTGTTGGGATTTTTAATTCACAAAAAAATTCTTCCTAGAAATTGAAGACATTTGGTATGTGTTAAAATAGGAGGATGTGGGGAGTGTGATGGTTGATACTGTTTGTAACTATTTTATTTCTTTTTATGAGTAGACCTATAGTTAAGAGAAAAGTGGAAACATTCGACCAGTAAAGATTAATACTATATAAGATTACACTATCACCAGGTAGAACTGAATTATTTATAAAATAAGACATTAAAATTTAAACTTTGTTCTAACAACTATTGTACTTATGGATTTGGAAATGTAAATTGAACTCCAATTCCAAATTCAAATGGAATCCAGTTAGGGAGTTGGCTTCTACACTGTGATTTACTGTCAGGGTTGCAATCCAAAAGACATAAAACAACAGTATGAAGAATCAGATGAAAATAAAACTGACACATGCATATATATAATATAATCTATATAACTGTCGTGGTTTAAACCCAGCCACGCAGCTCGTTCACTCATTCAACCCCCCTTTCTTGCTTTCCTCCTGCTCCCAGAGGGATGGGGAGGAGAATCAAAAGAATACAACTCCCACAGGTTGAGATAAGAACAGTTTAGTAACTAAGGTATAACACAGATCACTGCTGCTACCACCAATAATAACAATGATAAAGGAAATAACAAGGGAAGAGAATACAGCACCCATCAACAGATAACTCACCCCCACCCTGCCTGTTTTGCCCAGTCCCAAAATCCCAACATTTGTTTACATGTAGTTATCTCATAGATACATTTAAAACAAAACAAAACAAAACCAAAAGTAACCCCACTCAACCTAAACTAAAAATGCATGTGAATATTTCTGCAGTAGACACAGAATCAAATATATTTTTCAAAGAAAGCTTTATACAATTCTAGCATCACATTGATCAGAAACTGAGGTCTCAGGCTGATGTCAACATAGCCTTTTATAAATTAAATTTCTTCCTTATGTTTTTACAATCTCATGGTAAAGAGCACTTTCCTGGCTAAATACAGGGTGGAAGCCAACATTCTTCTTTTCTCTGACTCTAAGGAGTCATTCAGCTTAACAAAAATATCCCTCAACTCTACATTAGTATCCTACAGATATTTCAGTAACAGGCTGTCAACATGTTCAGTTTCAGCAATTACCCAAAAGATGACTTCTTAATGAATTAACCAGGCTGCTAATTTACTGGAATTGTCTCATTGTCCATATGTTTAATACTTCCTGTAAATGAAGAAATCTTTTTTTTTTCGCCTCTATCTGACAAGTGTTAATCAAATCACATTCAGATTTGATTTTATTTAACTTGATTTATGCTGGAGATCTTGTTTAACTGAACTAATTTTCAACATGAAATTCTGGTTTTGGGGACACCTTCAATATTTTTGTGTGAAAACTCCAAGAGATATTCCAGGAAACCAGAGCACAATATATTCCCTTTACAACCATCTATATGACTCCTATATTATAGCAAAATTAAGTCTTCATTCAGATCGTTTATATTTGCATAAGTATGTCACCACAGTATAAGGCAGTATCTTTATATAAGAGTGACCTTTAAACAGACTGTGTCAGCTAAAATTAAAACATGAACCCCTTACATCAAAGTATCATACTCTTCCATGAAACGTAACAAGTTGATTCTGTTTTGAACTAGCTGCCCTTTTAAGACAACACATCTACTACTGCAGCCACAATCTATTAGATCATCACCCGTGATAACATGACCTATGTTATTTGGATCAGAATTGAAAAGAATAACTTATTTTGACTGACATTTTTATTGGGGAGCATATTTTAAAGCATTGAGCAGATACTTAAAAATTAAGTAAATAATTAATAAAAAAGATGTGATCAGATATTCAAGAATATTTGGGAAATATTTTGTTCTGTGGACTAAACACATCAGAATTTCCAAAATTATTTTTCTAACCCATAAAATTGGGATGTTATTAATGAATATACCCTTTCAGTTTTATCCTAATGTAGACTGAAAAGAATACAATCTTAAAGTGACTAAGAAAATAAAAATATCAAGATCCCATATATTGTTCTTTGCTAAATTTGTGTCTGATCAGCTCCAGAATAGACCCAAATTTAGGGCACAATACATTAGTTCTCAACTGTTGTCATATCTTCCTTAGGTTCCTTTAGTCACTGAGCTAAGGAGGCACACTGAATTGTGCCAAAATTCTCTTCTAGATTTAAGAATTGTGTTTGAGGCCAAAAAGGTTCAAGTCACATTTAATCATAAATTAAATCATAATTTAATCATAAATTTAAATCTGCATATTAGATAGTGAAAGATACAGAGCTACAAAATTCCCCAGCTCACTTCATTTGTACTTAATAGCTGTGTGATGTTCACCAAATTACTTTTAATTTACTTTTATCCTCCTTTAGGCTAAAAGGATAGTAGCCATTATTTGCTGTGTATTACTAGCAAACAAACAAAAAAATCTCATTTGCTGTTCATATTTCCTATTGACAGTTGTTCAGTATTTGGGGTTTATATCTAGAATCATGAAATTCCAAACCCAATGAAAACAGCTTTACTTCCAATAATTCTAAATGGCATCCAAATTAATGTTTGTTTTAAATATTCTAATGCATATACATACACACCCCCAAGAAGCACATCTGATGTGCTAATATATGTCATTCACCACATCTTGTTAAACAAATTTCAAAGTAGCAAAAGAGTACTTTTAATGCAACAGGGTTAGAATTTATGCATATCTGCAAAGAATTTCTGCAGCTTTTGTCAAATAGTAGCAGATAACAAACACAAAAAAAAAGTGTCCTAGTTTTCTCTACTACATCTACCACAGTAAGTGGTAGGTGACAATGCTATCTGATGTTCTCCCTCCAATCTTAAAGGAGGTTTTTCTCAGACAGTAGCACTATAGTGCTGTCAGACTGTCAGCATTGATATGGAACTCAAAATTTCATTAGATCAGATGACAACTTAAACATGGAATTTCTTCATTTAAGTAACAGCTTCTATTGCTGGGAGTTCAAACCCTCTTACATATTGTAGAGAGATCAGCATATGGTGCAGTTATTTTTTCTTGAGAAGTAAAACATTTTAGGTAAAAAAGGAAAAAAATAAAAAAAAAAATCCAGATAGAATGTGATTGATTTTTACTACATGGAACATACTTACTTTGCTTCTTGTCTTTACCCAAAGTCACCTATTAGATGTACTCTTCACATTGCTTTGAATTTAAAAAGAAAAGAAAGTGTAATCTATATGAGAACTGTGTTTTAATGTGGCTGCACAAAGCAGTAGACTTGTATACAATTATTAGTATGGAATTATAAATTTAAAAAGTCACTAAGAGCTAAATAATTAAAAAGGGAATGGGAAACATGTTACTACTGTATATTTCCATCATAAGCACCAGTGCAAACTGTTCTTATAGCAATAATATTCCTAGGAAAGAAAATAAAAATGCTGTTAGTAAAATGAAAATAATGACAAATGAGGTGAAAAATTAAAGGCTGGCAAAAATAATGGATTCATTGCATTATACAGAGATCTAAAAACTTCTAACTTGGGAAACAAACTTTCTTCAGATATATGTGTCCTCTATTTGAGTTGCTTTTAATACACATATGTATATTTTGTACATATATATATATATACACACACATAAACATTCTGCAAGGTCAAGGTTCCTGAAAAGGGCTTGCAGTGCTTTTGTAAGTTTTTGTAAGTCTGTTAAGTACCTCCATTTGAAAATTCCATCATGCAGAGCAACTTAAGGTACATTTCATATATTTTCCTACGATGACATT
>NDXB01001123.1:57039-78133 GCA_002631895.1 Agapornis roseicollis | reverse complement strand
TCCTGGGAGGAAAATAAAGGGGGGGGGGGGGAAGGAAGAGGGAGGGAGGGAGAGAATCCTATCTAAAATGACAGTTTGATGATGCATAAACACATTTACTCTTTCATGACAATGTCATATCGGCTGACAATGACATTAAAATACTTGCTATTCTTAACCATCTGTAGTAAGCTTCAACTATGAAAATCTCAGAATTTCTACTCCACTATTTATTCCTAATACCAATTCAAAACCAAAACTAAAATGAAATTAAAATCTCAGAATTTCTACTCCACTATTTATTCCTAATACCAATTCAAAAAGAAAACTAAAATGAAATGAAAATCTCTGCTGTAAGTGATCAGTTTCTGTCCCTCAAAAACCTTAAAATCTAGAAAGCCTTTGGTTTACTTCCATTGTCTTAAACCACAACAGAACATATTGTAACAATCAGATGGTGATACCTCTGAAAACTGAGGATAAGAGTGCTGTAGTTAAATATAGGCTGGAGTACAGAAGATGAGGGTTCAAATGCATCAAGTCAGCTAACTTTTCTATGCATGAATTTAATATTCAGAATATTCTTTTACATACTCAGACTTATGCTCTTTTGAGATATGGCTTGTGTTTTATACATTTGCATCCTGAGCAATAACAAATTACAAATGTCAGTTGTGCTTAAAATTAATGTAAAGCTGATTTCTGCATAGTTCAACTACAGATATAACATAAGTGATAAGGCAAATACATCTTTCTAGTTGCCTTCTTTTTTTTTTTTAATAATGGAATCATTAGAGACATCATATGCTTGGAAGTAATACCTCTCATATACTCTCAGAGTTTCCAAAATTCTCTATGGATTTCAGAAACATCAGCTGTGCACACTTTCACTTATTGGGATAGATATGGAACTCACAGTTTACAACAGTTCTGATATCTGTGCAGCATCTCATGCAGCTGTAAAAAGTTATTACGATTCACGTACTGAACTGCATTTTATTTAGCTGGTTTCCATAAGTCAACACCAAAAATGAATTTTTTATACAGAATGTATTATTCTGATGTCATGCCTTACTAAGATGTATTTAGCAAACCTCATAAAACAAATGCCCAAGGATCAATGTCTGCTTAGGTCTGAAACTATAGCAATTCCCTCCTTTAACTCTAATTGGAGTAGAACCAATATGAAATATTTTTCTACTCCTGGGATGACAAAGGGCAACCCTTCGACCATTATAATATCTACAATTATAAAGCCAAGTTCTTGACAAAGAAAACAAGAAGCTAAGTATCTTGATGAACTTTCCAAAGTGCTTAATTAAGGAGATACCTACTGTTGTCCACATATCACTCTTGAGAGCAAAATATAAAGTGATTCAATACAGCTCGTGTCAGAAACTTCACAGAAAAGGCATACTACAACAGGGTCAGTCCAGGAAATACAACTTGTCTTATCTTTTCTAGAATTTTTAAAATACATTTTCTTTACCTGTATCTAAATTTTACAGAAATTTGAAGAAAGTATATTTCATTTTAAGTCAAAGTATAATAGCTGAATTGGACCGCTTTTAAGCAGTACTATACAATGACAAGCTCTGTCTGAAGAAGCCTATATGAAAAAAACAAGCAACCTTTCAGGAAAAAGTGTACCATCCTCTTCCTACAGATGAGGGGCTGAGGCCCAAACACAGTCAGACCCTTAGAAATACAAAACTTTTATCAAAGACCTCACCTGTATAAAGCTTCTCTGTTTAGGTCATTACCCATACTATCACTGTGTCTTCTTGCTTATTTTTTGTCTTAGAGGCAACTGTGAGACTTTTATTTCTTTATTTACTTTTAAAGCAAAACAAACAGAAAAAGACTATTAAAAAATATTGCTGCAACTCCAAAAGAGTATTGAATTCTATTTTGTTAACAATATTAATTTAGAGAGAAACTGTCCTGTACACTATACCTTGTTGTAATTCATATTGGCCAGTATAAATCTGTTTTCTGTATCTTCACTGCAATAAAAACTTCACTGCAATTAAGAACATCATTTCCACATTACATATGAAATTGTCAGTTCTAACTGTTGTCTAGCTCTCTGTGAAACAGAGACTGTTAATATTCATACCAAATGATAAACTTTTTACATACCCTAAACAATTTACTGTAATGAATGTTTCAATAGGTGCACAATATTGGTTTTCAGGGGTATTAAATTACTCAAATTCATTTTAGTCAATATAACCTTAATATATTATATTGCATTATTATTATATAATGGCTTTCCATATATTTGGGATACATCTTGATTGCTGATTCAGTTCTGTGAGTTTTCCATGGTGCATGGCATTAAGCTCAGAGAATAAATGCAAGTGTTAATGCAATATTCTGGTGTAGATGTCAGTGGGTGGTGAATGAAGAATAAAGACCAAGTAAAGCTGTACTTCCAGGTCCCCGGAAAGCATAGAGGTGTTTTTCTCCCTTCTACCTTGTCCCTTTTCCACAGAAGGAAAAGGGACCTGGATTCAGGCCCAAGGACAACATTTCTTCTTACTGTAAAATATTTCGTAGATGTATAAAACATAAGGACAACAGCTGACCTTCAAGTATCAGGTACTTGAAAGAAACCTCCCATCCTATCCTTTGTTAGAAATCCAATAATATGACTTACTCTGAAATGAATCTAAATTAAGTGATTTAGGGCTTGGATGATCAGGACTCATCCCCCGTGGTGTGTTTGAACTTTATCTTATAGCACTGCCATGTCACATCATTATGACAAAACTGTGCTTCCCATTGATATATCTTCTGCTGGTGAAAGAGCAGAATTGAGTAAACTTATATCAACTTGTCACAGGTAATTTATTAAACACCTATCATATTATTCTGCAAACAAATGCTATTCTAATCCTGTTAAAATTGTTTTGATAATCAGGAAAAAAATAATTACATAAACAAAATATTAGGCTTTTTGTAAATTACTGATTTCCTGAAATTTCACTAAAAATTAAGTGGACACATATCGTTATATTTTAGAGTTACATGAATCAAGTCAGCCAGTTAAATGCATATTTTCATTGAAAACAACAGAGCCATTCTGTTTCATCTGGGCTAAGAATTTGATCATGATCATTTTGTCATGGTCATATAAATGTATTTTGCTACATACTTTGTTTTCTATCACTTTATTCTTACTCAGTAAGTAACACACCTCTTCTACCAGCTATTCTTTGCATTATAAACTATGGTAATCATAAGAAAAAGGAATATATTCTGAAAAATAAAAACCACTTCCCTCCCTCCCCACATTCACACACACATACACAAAACCAAGTAGTGAATATATTGGTATTTTCCCGACATTCTGCCACTGCCATATTTTATAACTTAAAACTGAAGTCATTATTTCCTAGGACTTCAGCTAAAGCAATTATATTTATCTCTGCTTATTCTACATAAGGAAATTATCAAGTGCATATGACCTGTCACTGCAAGTCACAGACCTTGATGATAACTACCTATTGATTTTACAAGAAACCACATTAACTGTGATTTGTAACGAAAATGCTTCTTTCTTGTTCGTAATTTTACAAACTATAACCCAAAACTACATGTGTGGAATATCTGATGCTAGAAACAATGCAAATGTTTCAGAAGCAGACTGTGGACTTTGTTTCCCTGAGATGTTTTTGTTACCATTTATATGTCCTAATTGTGTCAGTTCCTTTATTTCAAAGATTGCTGTTTTTTCCAAAGTACTTCTAGCTCCTGTACATATTTTTATGAATGCCTTCTATTTGTTCCTAAATACCATTTCCACTGTGGATCTGCTTTTGGGACTTTGTTCATTATCTAATTTGCCTCAAATTCTGACCCTCACATTATTGGCAGGAAACCAATTGCCCTTTATCTCTTTTGCCATTAATTGCATAGTTAGAACTGAAGGAATAAAGAGTCATCATGAAATTGCACAAAGGTCAACTCTAATGATGGTTCTTATCTTCCCATGGTATTTGTTCCATGTTAACTTTGATTAAACCAGAAGATGATCTGAAGACACTCAGACCTTGCCAGTGTTTACAGGCGCATATTATTTCGTATTGTCCATATTCTTGAATACTATGGATTTCAGTGATTCTGAAAGCGACAGTGGGTATACAAAATATTATTATTTGTTGTTGTTATTTTCAAGTATTCATTTAAGGAAGGAACTTTTATTAGATGTTATCACAGGTGAGTACTTTTTCTAGTATTAAAAAAGACCTGAGTAATCCACTCTAGAAGCAAAATCAATATCCGATGATACCAGAAATGAACATGACTAGTTGTTACAGCAAGTTTACAAATAAAGAAAAAAAGATATTTGTTAAAAAATAATCTTAAAAGAAATGCGAATACTTCAAAGGAAATTGAAAAGTGTTACATATGAAAGAATTGAAAACAGAAAGTGGGAACAATGCTCAATGAATATTACTTGCTATATAGTATCCAACAAGTTCTACATTAATTGCATTTAAAGTTGTCATCTACCTGTTAATTGTTCATCTTGAAAAATGAAGATATACCCAAAACTACTTCCCATTCCTTTCTCCTCTAGAATGTGAATGAATGAGCACAATATATATGACAAAGTTGACTTGCTAGAATCAACTGTGGTCTGTTGATTCCAATCTATTTTGCAACATAGGCCCATAATATACTTAGGGATGAGAAATGCTACAAGAAGGAATGTTTAAATACACTTACACTACAGAGAGCAGACTTGCTCTTGCTATACTGTATTTTTAAAGTTGTCAGTCGTGTCCTAAAAAAACAAATCCAAAATAAAACAATTGTAGAATAACAAAGTCAAAATGCTCTGCTAGACACAACAACATGTTTCTAAAATACTTTAAGGATAACTTTGTTGCTGTAGTCATATTTTATTGTTAAATCTAAATGTGAATAGATGCAACAGAGCTAGGCAAGAAATTATTTTCTAGCCCTATGAACTGAATTTCCCAGTGGCCTGTACATACTGTACACACACTATGACAGTGTTTTGTCTTGAGTTACATTTCTATTAGCATGGTATCTGTCATGATGGAATTTTGGGCTGCAAGGGCAAAACCATACAACTCACTGACAAAATCTGTGATTAGTTACTAAAATCAGTACAGGAGGTGATAGCAATGAAGGCCTCCATTCACATTGTAACCAGTATTATGAACTCAGGAGAATAGGAATACACTGTAGATGTGTGAGGCTGGCAGTCTGGTTTTGACACTTAACAGTCCCACCTTTGGTGCAGCCTTCGGTATTGTTGGATGTGCATGATATGTTTTCCTAAAGGGCTGTGGTTTTCACTATTTAGAGCTTTTGACACTGTCGATTTGCATAAGCCATCAATGGCTTTACTGGTCATATCACTCCATGCCGATCTCCTTGACTTTCTTTGTACTTAGACTCTCTCCAGTAGTCCCATCGCACTTGCACTTTTGAGCCCAGAACTAGATGCAGCACTGTAGGTGTGTCCCCACCAGTGCTAAGTAGAGGAGAAAGAACACCTTCCTCAACATAATGCAGTCCAGGATAGTTAGTGTTTTTTTCTGCAAGAAAAAAAAATGTGTCCACCAGGACCTCCACGCTCTCCTTAAACTTTAGCACAAGTTGGATACTGTCACTGCAATTAATGGAAATGTATGTCTTTAAGTGTCACCTCCTGAAAATGTAGATTGTATTATAGATAATTCATTCCTATGAATCTGAAGCGTGAAAGCCCAAATTCTCAAACATACTTCAGCATCTCACTGCAATTATTTGAGGCCCTTTGTAAGGGAGCAGAATTCCACAACATACAGGTGCCACTGGTATATTAAGACTAACCAATTCCACATCAGTTTTGCTTCTTCATTGCCAAAGGATTTCTTTGTTTGTTTGTGTGCCTGAATGTGTATGATTGTGTATCTTGTCATCTTATTCATTTCTTAAAAAGAGCTTGCTTGGATGAATTTTACTGGAATTGGATCATTTTAAAACTCCAATTAAGCAGTCCAAGTCCAAGGCTTTCCCCACCCCCGCTACTTCCAAGAAAAAACTCAATTACTATGATGCTCATAATTTAAATCTTTGAGCCAAAAATATGGTAAGATAGTTTTTCTATCTATGACCAATTACAGCTTTTCTCACATGGATGTTAGTGCAGGCAAGGCTCTAGCTGAAACCTTACCAGTATCTTGTAATTCCTTTCTTTTATTTGTTTGGTTTTATGCATCTGGGATTCATGCCAATATCATTCTTTCTGTGAAGTGCTGATACCTTAAGGGCTTTTGTTGCTTCCTGTCCTCAAGGCTTTATGTAGTCATTGTATTCTAGCATTTCCTCCTTTTTTTCCTAAGAATTTATTCTTCTGCTTTTATCTCTGTTAAATTCTGATTTCTATCCAATAATCCAGAACATGTTTCTATCTTCAGTTCCTGCAAAAAAATATACATCCATGTAACTCAAAACTAAAGAAAGGGAAGCCACTTGCACTTGTAAACCATTCTACCCCAAGCTAGGACCACCTGCGAGTCACAGCAAGCAAAAGCATTATCTGAAGTAGGGCAGCCAGTATGAGTACACTTGCCGATGTTGCTCTAACTAGTAAAAGGCAAGCTCGATATAGAGCATCTTAATGACATCCCATGTTAAGAACTGGATGACCTTGGCAGCAGGACTAGAAGTAATGAATGGATTCAATAGTGAAAAATGAGGTTACATGCTAACTACAAAGTTAATAACAACTGATAAAAAAACCATATTGTGCCAGAAGCTTCAGCAATAATCCAAAGTTAATGTTTGTATATATGTTCTTTAAAATGACTCTGTGTATTTGTCAGGGAAGAGGTTAAGTCACAAAATACAACCTTAAAAAACAGTGGAATTAAAAAATGACAGAATCTGGTAGGTTTTCACAACTACTGTCATTTAAGTACAGTGAAAAATTTACCTTTCCAATATTTTTGCACTAAGCTAGTGATTCTGCAAAGCCTTTATTTTCTGATGGGAAAATGACATTCCTAATACCATTTCTGCATCTGCTGCCACCTTATATGTAAACTGCAGCACAGATTCACCTTAGAAGATCCAGCTAATAGTAGTGACAAAGCATGCTAGTAACCTGCTTCATCTAAAATGAGTTTGCTTCCTACCTGACCTAAGCATCAGAGCTAATGGACCTGGTCACCTGTAACTATGTCAAATTTTTGAGATGCTCATTTCAGTAGAAGACTTTAAAGAAATCAATAGTCCTGGTGTATTCTTTTTCAACTTTTTGTAATATGAAAAGCATTTTTCTACATGTATGAAGTTACTTACACATAGAATTTCTTGGCATTCCTCAAAAAATTAAAAGTATGCTGAAAAATGAAAAAATACTGAAGAATGTGAAAAGTAGGCATGCTTAGCTTAATATAAAAGTAACAAATGATGGAGAAAATTGTATTTGACAAGAATATCCAGACCTAAGTTGGGGAGGGATAAAATGTATTTTTGCATCTCTGACAAGCAGCATGGTTTCTTTGTTTATCTTTCTGAGTTACCAGGTTTCACAGACCTGTTCTGGAGGAAGTAATTCACTCTTTTAGGCTTACTTATAAGGCTTTATGATTGCCTGATTTTCAGAGTTACAAAAAACCACCTCTGTCTGGCTGGCAGTATCATCCTGGATTCTAGCCTGTTAAAACTAATTGCTTCAGGCAAGTCAAATCCTTAATTATAAACATGAGAGCCAATAGCACTGTGAAACTTTTGTGAAATTATTCTTTGTTTTTCTGTAACTAGGTCCAGTTTTCCTCTTGTTCTTTACTGCATGTTAAATCGACTTCAAATCTGCCTGCATGCATGAAGGATTGTAGGATGCAAGACTGTCTCTACAAAGCATTTCTGACTCCCCCTTATGGATCGCTAAAATTCACAATTCAAATCAAGTAACTGTAAGATACACCATAAGTGGTCTATACATCCTACAGTTTCATCCCAGAATGTGATGTGTACTGGATTATGTCAGGCAGTTCCCAAAATACTCATTACTTCTTTCTGCATACACAAAAGGGAAAGGTAGAGAACCAGGAGCATGCATCCCCAATCCACCAGATCAGCAAGCAAAAGCATTTGATTTATATATGTATGGGTGCCATCCAAGAAGTACCACCACTCAGGATCAAGAACCATCAGCCCCACATAAGAAAGCCAGCACTGCTCTTCAATGATTTCATGTTAAAACAGGAAGATTCACTTCCGAAATCTCAGAGGCAATCAGCTTATCTTTAGAGGGGAAAAAAAAAATAATATCTTGAGTAATGATTTTGATTCTGTAAGATCTCCTAATGGAAATCAAATTATTTGAGGAAATAAAATAAAATCCAGGTTCAATAAACTATCACAACAGCAAAATGCAGATCTTAACAGCAGGAGAGACACAAGTCAATTCTTCTCAAGTCACTTCTGCCAATGCTTCACAGATACACAATGTGAAATAACAGCACAAATGAAAAGACGGGAGGCTGGTCAATATTTGTCATGCATAAACGGTATTAAAGTACAAATGTTTATATCAGCTTACATGAACTAGCTATTTCTTTTCCAATTCAATTGAAAAGTCCCATCTGAAATAGACCTGGAATCCTCAAATCGATGAATTCTAATAACAAGCTGTTAAAAACTGCTCAACAAACTGTCTTTCGATTTAAAGTTTAGTACTTAGGCTGCTTTAACACTGTGAAGGAGCTCAAAACAAAAGAATGAAGCAGAGCAAGACATCACTTGATAGGGGAATAATCAGTATTTTAAATTATCCCACTTACACTCTATTGTGGATAATCCCAGTAGCGTGCACATTATGTTTTGCAGATGGACTAACAGCAGGATATCTATCTATAGGCAGCCGCTGATTTTCAAGGTTCTTCTCCACCCACCCACACCCCCAGCCAAGATAACAAATTAGTTTTATTTTAGTTAAACACTGAAGGTTTAGGTTTTGATCCATGTTAAACTGTTGATTTAATGGTCATCATTATCTCCTTCACCCTCCAACCCCTACCGTGTTTTTTCCAAACCTCAGCATTTAAAAAAAGGAAAAAGAAAATGTGCTTTTAACAGTAAAAAAGGTCTCTGCCTACTACTGTTACCAGTCACAGTGAATATCTGATCTCAGCACAAATAACAGATGCCCTTGAAAAGCAGATCAAATCATGTTGTAAGTGCACACAGTATTCTTCTTTTTCAAGTATGCCAGGAAACTCAGCAGAGATCTTTAAAGGCGCATTCTTTGTTACTATGACTTCAGCAATCTCTCTAGATAATTCAAATTTATTTTCCATTTTATTCCATCAAGAGATGCAGGTGTCAGGTAAGTAGCAATACATGATACTAACCATAACTTTGTGAGTAGGCAATTAAGTGGCAGCAGACTTCTAACTGAACTAGCAATTATACTCTTTTGGACATAAAAGAAAGACATACTATTTTAGATCTTGCATTAAGCGTGCCAAGCTTTGTTCTGAATAGCTCTTCACTGTTTTTTCTGTCTTCCCCACCATTTTTTGGGGTGTGCTGTAGAATCCTCTTGAACAGGTAGGGCGTTACAGTCCTATCTTATGGAAGTAGACCTCAAAAAATTATTTGGATAAAAACTGTATAAAGAAAGAAGACTCAGTCCAAACACATCCTAGTTGCGGGACCATGCAAAAGTGTTTTGAATTGGATATGAACTGAATTTTTCTGACAAAGTTGGGAAATAGTATTTCCATATGCACCATGTCTTATTTATTCATACTTTTACATGTAGGGCTTCTTCTATGTAAGCAAGGTTCTAGCACAACCTTGCTGCTCCAAATGAACCACTTTTGTCGCAAAATACAATGGCAGAACCACTGTGCTGCAACAGGGATTGTACTATAGTGCAATGGTTTTTAGCTGTTACAAGTGCAGCTATTTTTCTCAGGGTCCGTAAGCAACTCCAAGGGTTCCCTTGCAAACCAGAAAGAACACAAAACAAAACCTCTCCTACTGAAAACCAGTTTTGCTCATTTACAGTAAAATGCTACTATAATACCAAACTTACAGTATTTAACTTCCAGCAGTTCAACATAGAACAGCAGAGATTTACGGAAGGTTATTTTCTGACCTGATAAATAATTTAACATATAACTGAATGTAAAAAGACATTGTATGGTCTCAGTGAATGCACATTATTCAAAACAAGTGCAGGACAGCTCTGAAAAATAAAAGGGGGGAAAAAGGTACTGCTGTTTATTTATTTTTCCACATAAAAAGTGGTGATTAAAAGGCTGATTCAGAAGCTTTACAATTCAGTGAAATACTTCCTTTTAAGTTCAGTAGACCTCAGATGAGATCTCTGGGGGAAGAAATGGAAGACAGATAAGGGCTTATGAAGGATTTTTTGATTAAAAATGTAATCTTCAAGAGGAAATTAAGACAAAAAGAGTGCATTTCCATCTACTTTGGCACCAGTTCATATGAACTGCAGTAAACCGTACTATCAGAAATTAATAACGGTAAGAATTTTCAAGATATAATGGTTCAAAAGAACTTAGTTAAGAAATATCATTAAGGCAGCTCTTGTGATGAACACCTGCTAGAGACTCTGCACAGCGCGCTGCTGAACACTTGAGTTTGGAAACACTGTTCTTGTGCTAATTAAAAAACTTGGGTCTGGGGTAGCAGGTGTGAAATTGCTACCACTGGAGATTTTTGGCTGTGCTTTCTTAAACAAATAACGTATGACTTCACAGAAAACCAAAGCGAATGCAGTTTATGAAGCACTAGTCTCCAGCAGTGATGTTGAGGAAGGGATACAGAAGGCCATTCATGGAGATGAGTTTTAGTTCATCGTTTTCTTTCTGTTGCAAGTACTAAGCATATCAAAACATGAGACTATGAAGACATCTGTAGTGATGCCAAAACTATTAGCTATGAAGCACTGTCCTGATCTTTGATTGCCTTCTTGAGCACATACACTTTTGTGAGACTGAGCAAAACCTGTATATTTGGACTCCAAGGCTTTTAATTTCTTGAGGGTATAATTAGTAGCCAAATAAAAAATAGACTGAGTTTAAAGGAACTGTGCCACAGGAAGCAAGCATTGCTGGAGAAAATAGGATTCCTCACTGCAATGTCTGTTTTTTCAGTAGACATGAATACAGATAACCTGAACTAGGCAGATATTGCATGGTGTTGTGGTTTAAACCCAGCTTCTACTCCCTCCCCCTCTTTTTTCCTCTCCCCCCCCCCTTCCTCCCTGCTCCCAGAGGTATGGGGAGGAGAATCGAAGGAATGCAACTCCCATGGGTTGAGATAAGAACAGTCCAGTAACTAAGGTATAACACAAATCACTGTTGCTACCACAAATAATAATAACAATAAGGAAATAACAAGGGAAGAGAGTATGATACCACCTGCCGAAAAGGAGCCCGACCACAAAGTGAAGTGTCCTTCCGGTTAACTCTCAGTTACACCCTGGGCATGACGTGCTATGGTATGGAATACCTCTTTGGTCAGTTTGGGTCAGGTGTTTTGTCGCTGCTTCCTCCTGGCCTCTCCTCCTCCCTGGCAGAGCATGAGGCTCACAAAGTCCTTGGTTAGAGTAAAACATTCGAGCAGTAACTAAAAACATTCCTGTTATCAGTTTTGTTCCCAACTGAAAATCAAAACACAGCTGCACCAGCTACTATGAAGAAGAAAAAATGACTGCTACTGCTAAACCCAGGACACATGGGTTCTCAGTACTATCTATACAACTGACACTATCAACTTGTAATTGCCTGTCTTTTCTTAAGAATCCGCAAGATTTGAGTGGATGCATAACAAAGGGTTAGGGCTGAACTTCTGCCCTGAGCCAAGGTGCACTTTCATGAAGGTGAGTTGGTAACTTAAATCCATGTATTCCTAAAATTACCTAAGGGATTACAAATTAAATTAAATGCTACAATTATCTATCTGTAGGAAGATTCTTCTGCTTTTCTAGATCACAAGGATAACTGTACATTCTGCAGCATTTCTGAGCTTTCATATACCACAGCAAAGTTTTAGAGATTCTGTAAAGACGTATCTGTCAAGGAACATCATATGGAGGGTCGCTCCATGAAGGATGAGCAGGAGCCAAAGGCGACTGCCGCACAAGCTGTGACCTCCCCAGCTGGCTCCATCCCACATTGCTTGAATGTGGCAGGCTTCCCCAGACATGGTGAGGGGATGGACCAGGCAGAAGCAGGAGGCAGGGCTAGTGACAAGGCTACATTGTAGGTCTGTAATCCATATAGAAGACAGAAACAGGCTCACCTGTGAGAAAGAACACAGGAGGACCAGGGCCCCAGATGTGAGCTGAAATGGAAACTCCAGATAAGGGGTACGGTGTATGAAAGGGGGGAACAGGTAAGGCTGGTCAGGGCATTTATGACTTACTGCTGCTCTCAAAGCCATGACAATACCATTTGAAACTCCAGGTGCATGTGTTTCAGAAGTGAAATGAGTTCAATAGTAGCAATCTAGTCCAATTTGCTCTTCATCAACATAAAAGAAAGCTGGCCCAACTGTCATCCTGCCTAGGAGACAGCCAGTAATGAGATGACAAGAGCTTGGTTGGACTGAAGTGAGCTCTGTTGGCAGAGCTCTGTGGAAAAGCTTGTAGAGCACCTGCTCCCATCATGCTTGGCTCCATCTGCCAAAGCTGGCTTCACAGAATTTTTACACACAATAGCCTTTCTCCTGAAAGGAATAAAACAATCACATAAAATATGTCCAAGATAGTGTGTTTGTATCAAATATTTAAAGCAGCAGAAGGAACCCATAAGAAAATCAAGAAAATGAAATGCAGCTAACAAGATATTATTATGACTTTATAATATAATAACACAAAACTAACAGAAAAATATAACCAAGAGACCTGAATTGTCCTGGCACAGTCTACCATGTAGCGGCTTAGCAAATTTTAGAGAAGCTGTGGAGAAGACTTAATAAAGAATTCTTTGAATTAATGGCATTCTTTCCCTCTCTGGATCCATGAGCAGTATATTCTGCTCCCCAAAAACACAGTCAAAAAATTTAACTGACAAAAAAAAAGAAAACAAGGCTGTGGGCTTGTATGGCTGACTTCCATTCAACTTTCATTACCTGCTTAAAATCTTGACTCTGTCTACGAGCCTCTGATTTACCTCACTACCTGTCTTCTTTACTGTAATCACTGAGTCACTTGGACCAGATGGACAAATCTTGTGTGCTTTCCCTATCTCCTCAGCTACTTCATTTACATTCTCATTTTCTTCATTATTTTCTTATGTTCAGTTTTCATTTTCTTTTTCAACATTCCTCTAACCTCTCAAGATTCTAGTAAAAACCATCAATACTCAAATATTCCAACTAGTCTCTCCCTTTTCATGTCATTTAATTGCAAATGACACAGATTCCAAGATGCCTTAGACAGCAGAAAAACAAAGGTAAACATGTATTTAAGTGTGACTCTGACTATACTGAATAGGCAACTCTGCTGTGTGTGTATGTTCAAAAGGTTTGCTGGATTTTAAGAAATAATCCCCATCTGACTGCATACAAGAGCATTTTGATAAAACTGCTGCCAGATAATTTGTTACTTTGAAAATATTTAGGTATGATAGGCTTGGTGCATGTAAATAAGGATGAAGACATGTCAATGCACACATGCACACCTTTATTGACTCATACAAATCCAAAAAGGTGGAAGACAAGCCATGATTATACCTCCATTATCTACTTCTTTCTTAAGCCTCCATGAACACACTGTGAAGAGAAAAATATATGGAAAATATATTATGTCTCTCCAGTTCTAGCTCTGTCTGTCATCATTCAATATCAATCTTGGACAGCCAAAGGATTATGGTTTATGAAAAAATCAAATTCTTTTTCAATGTGGAAGGCAGAAGCAAATGGAATTGTAAAGTCATTTTTGCTGCAGTAACAGCTCTAATTATTTGTCTGCGTTAAAATTTATCACTGACAAACTTAAGAATAGTTTTTATAAGCTATTCATATCATATTATCTGTCCTTTCCAATACTCACAGTAAATTGTTGCTAGTTCAGCTTTTGGCTACACAACAGTGAAGACATGCTTAGTGGAGTAATATTACCATTAATTACTGTAATTAATGCAAATTATGCAAAAGCAGCAAAACTCACAAAAGAAATAATAAACTTTGAACTGAAATGCATCAGTAAATGCAAAAGTTCAACTTGTAATGGCTTAATTGTGGCTGAAAGAATGGTGAGCAGTGTTTAGATTTTGATTCTACATATGCTAAGGCTGTTTATAAAGCTGCAGTAGCTTATAGAATACTAACATATGGAACACAAGATAAGAAATGGTATTCTATGAAACCATTAATATATAGAAAATTTATCTTAAACAATTTGTTTTACAGGATTTGATACAGTTCTTTAAACCAGCTGCTTTAAAAATAAGAGGATAACAGGCTACCTGGGTCCCCATTTTATAAAATCAAATAATGGCTTGGCTTTGTAAGGATTTTAAGATCATCTAGTCCCAACCCCCTGCCATGGGCAGGGGCACCTCATACTAGGGCTGGGACACCTCACACTAGAATATGCCACCCAAGGCCCTGTCTAACTGCCAGAGATGGTGCATGATGGACAAACCACACTCTCCTGTTTTAAAACAATAGAGTAGACAATTCTTATGAAATCACTAGTTTCATAAAGCCATAGCACCATATACAACATGTCAGTATCCTGAGGTGTTCTGATGTGGAAACATGCTTGCAACCACTACCTAAATTCATTACAACCTTTAGTCACAGCTAAGGGGTCAGGAGTTTGGGTTTTTTGTTACATTAATTATTTGTAATACAAATACTATAATAGAGATGGAAGAATTAAAATGGTCTGTACAATTATGAACCCAAACACAGATTTCATAAAAATATCCTGCTCCTACCGAAATAAAAGAATCCTGGAATTTATGTCAAAGAATCAGAATTTCACCAACTGTTGTATTCAGATCAATATGATGGGGTTTAGCTTAACAGCTCTCAGTTTCACAGCTCCCTTACATCTTTGTCCTTATTTCTGTAAATTTATTATTTGGCTGAGTAATAAGAAGGATTGCAATAGATTAGTAAACCAACCACTCCAGGACATTCAGAAAGTCAGCTCTTGAAGGCAAAACATATTTTTACTTTTGAACTATCATCTATGAAATAACCAGCTTAAGGGAAAGGTACTCTTAATTTCGAGCAATGCATGATCTTGACTGTGCAGGTTTATGCAAATGTTATATATCTAATGTAACTGTGGAAGTTCTCATGCATTTCTTTGGTGAATCCTCTAGAGTTTGCCAATTCAATTATGTTGTTCAGCAATCTGTCTCAAATATGAATTATGTGTGGTATTAAAAAAGGAAGTAATTCATATGTTTCATTTTACTTTGCTCTAAGATAGCTTTTTTGGGGGAGAATAATGAATAACAGGAGGGCTTCACACTAAAATTGCAGATTTATGTTTGAAAATTAAAACTCACTCTGGTGTCAAATATTTTATATGATTACATTGTGTCAAATATGTAAAGTCAAAGCTATTTCTTTAGAAAGAGTACCATTTAAATTCACCTTGCAATCTAGTTGCATGCCATCTAATATAGGTGTTTTTTCCCTGCAATTCAGAAGACCCTGGGTCATGTCAATTAAAAATACAGCTGCTGTTTATCTGAAGAGCAAAAATTCAAAACTTTGTTTTTTTAAAGTACATGTGGTAAATGCTGATCAGACACTGTAAAATAGCACACAGCCTAAAAAAACCCCAAATGATAGCTATGAATATTTCAAATTTGTCAAAAAACAGCAAAGGGCAGCCAGTATAATGTTGCGGGTAAAATGCACCTATTATCTAGACAAGAGTATAAATGCTTAGATAATGAGTATTTTAAAACAAAACATGGTACACATTGGTATCTGCCAGTTACAGATAAAAAAGTACCAATTAACAAATATGTGCCTATTCAGAAAGAAGTTCCTTAACAGATCTAAGTGAAACAGGGACAATGTTGCTGACTGTAGGCCATACCTGGAAATAGGGTTTGTCAGTAGCTGCCTGTATGAAAACCCATCAACTTCATAGTTTATTTTCATATGTTGACAAAAGTTAGGAAAAGATAAGGCTTGATTCTGTGACTTCTCCAAAATTTTCATTGCCCCTTCTTGGCCTTTTTTCCTTTCTGCTTACTTCAAAAGACTATATCAAGCTCTGTAGACACAGTTCCATAATGCTCTGAAATCAATTGGATCATTCACTTCCCTAAATCCAAGCATAACTACAAATGTGTGCAAGATCACTGCCCAAGTCTTCTGTTAAATATCTCAGGCAGTATTTTTTTACTGTAACTCCCTAAGTATGCTCACAATGCAGAATTGCTTTGGTTTGAACAGCAGCTCAAGAATGTTAATTTTAAAATATGCTGATTTTTGTTAACATTTTTGTACCACTGTGTATTTGTCATTTTTTTTAAGGGTGTTTTTTTGATTGGCTGGTTTTATGTTTTTCCCTTATTAAGAGAAGTTTAAAAGCCATGAAAACAAAACTTAGAACTGAGAAAATGAAGTGAAAAGGCAGCTTTGGAACACTGAACCCAGATATTACTAGTGTAGTAAGTGAAACCAAAACCAGATTATATGCCAAATGAATAGGTAGAAAAAGCTAAAGTAAGATGGTTGTTGGTATATAATGACAAGTACTGTAGCTAAGTGGCAAAATGCTTCCATGTGCCTTTAGGTTTTGTTGAATTCAATTTTCTTCTTTTACTTTATTGCATATTTGAGTTTTGCCTTTCTAGGACTAAAACCAAGTATCATGATCTATAATCATACAACAAATATAGGGCAAGAAGTCAAACTCATGTTAACATTTGTTTAGCTAGCACAGATAACAACAAAATTGAGCACATACATCTCATACAGCATAGGCAAAACCAAGTATTCAAAGCCACCAGCCTGAAGCTTGATCAGTAACACCTTTACTACTGCTATTAACCATCTAACCTACCAACACTTTAGTATACTTAAGCCAATGCACATTACAACTGCATTCTTTAGCTGAGCTTTGTGGCTGATGAAAACATGCATAAAATAACTAGGTTCACTCACTCTTGCATGTTCCTATATGACAAAAATAAATTAAACTCACAAAATCATGAATGCATCTTAGAAATCACTAAATACATGCATACTTTATAAAAGGATGTGTTCTGAAGAATACAAAAATTTAAAGGATGGCTTTAAAAATGCATTACTGAGGGTATTTGCATACTAATATTACTACTGTTTTACTCAATTTATGCCAATGCATAGTATTAGCAGTTCTTGGAACAATGTGTGATCATTACAGCAAGAACAGGCTTTTAGTACAGAAAAAAAACAGGCAGGAAAACTGTCTCAATAAAGGACAGCTATGGCCCTGTTACCAACTTTGATTATGTCTTTTCCCAGTGGCAATACACACCAGCTGTTCAGACAGGCGATTTCCAAGCAGCTGATCTCATTTGCACAGACATAGCTGGTCCTGCTGCTGTAACTTCCACAAAGGACAGACTCAGGATGTGAAGGCTAATAAATACATAATAAATCTTACGATATGACTCTTTTATAATATCTCTTTTTATAATTCTTTGTTTAAATCTACTTAGAACGTTAAAACTTATTTTTATAAATTGTCATATTTTATTTTTTTTTAGGGCCCTGTTATGTATCCAGAGTAGGTAGCTAATGAGTGAATAACTGAAAATAAAGGCCACCCAACAGCAGCTTCCTCCTGATGCAGCATTCTACTCCTAAGCTGATTATGTCTATATAATGCAAAACCATCATTTCTCTTTAAATAAATTGCTAGTAATTTTAGCAGGAATAGCACGGCTGAACAGGCTCAAAAGACTACACTGCCTCCCCCTCAAAGATGGTGCTTGCATGCTTAGAACTCTAGTCCAGCAAAACAACATTCAGATGGTTTAGATTAATTTAACAAGCATTTCAGTGTTTTTAAAATGACTGAGTTATTCTGCAATAAAGACTGAACAAAAGCCAAATGGGGAGCAATGAGCCACGTTTATATGAGGAGGAAAATACAATCTATTGTCAGGTTCAGCAATCCTTATTTCATCATTTCAGACAATTAAAGAAAATCCTTTCCATGAATTTCAGCATAACCACAGAATTCAAGATTTATCTGTTTTATTCTCTAAACACCTATTGAAAACTATCTTTTTTTGCAGCTGTGTTTTTAATCTGCAAATAAAGAAGTTCTATCTTGCTTCTTTTCTCTTTTCCTTCTGACAATATGACCTTAACAAAAAGCTAATTAAAAGACCAAACCAAACCCAACAATAACAAAACAAACCACAAACAAACAACACCCCCCAGCCCCCATTTTATACAGTGTTTTGTGGTTTGGATTGTCATTAATCCTCACTCTGTTTGAAAAATATTTATCCCTTTTTCTTGTTCCTTGGGGGAAAAAAAAAAAGAAAAAGAAAAAAGAAAAAGGAGAAGCTTTTAAAGTAGAACTGATTTTTCCATTCTGTCTTTTGAGAAATCACAGGAAGGAAACTCAGATTCCTGCTGCTTTGAAGAGACAAAACAAATTTTAATGGATTTGTTGGGGTTTTTTTGTTGGTTTGACTTATGGGGAGGGAAGTGAAGTGAAGGAGTGAAGGCTGTAGAAAAGTCAAAGGTGACATTCTGCTTTAGCTGAACCCACCGGAAGTTCTGCTGTTTACGTCAGTAAGCCAAGATTCACCCAAAATGCTTCCAAACCCTACCTTTCCCTACTATGTTGGCTATCCTATAAACTGCTTGTCCTGTGCAGTGTTCAAGCATTTGGCATTATCTTTGATGTCAGCAGAGGCAGAAAACAAAGCCCTGAGAGACAGCTTAATCCAGACCTTATTACTTAAAGAAATAAGAAAAAAAAAAAAAAAAAATTCTCCAAATGATGTATCCCCAGTTATTCAAATCCAAATTGATCCATGCATGTCCAGTTCCATTACTANAGAAAAAGAAAAATCAAAACCCTATTTCTTAAAAAAAAAAAAAAAAAAAAAAAAAAAAAAATTCTCCAAATGATGTATCCCCAGTTATTCAAATCCAAATTGATCCATGCATGTCCAGTTCCATTACTACGTTCCTGGACTATTTTCTGTATTTATTCTTTCCTTATACTTTCTTTTCCCTAGTTTTATCATCATGAAGTGTTCTAGGCTGTAATAAAGTTGACTGTATGAGTTGCTTAGTAGTTGGAAGTCACATGAAAATGTCTTTTGATATGCCCAGTCTTGTGTATGTGATAAATCTGGATTCAGTTTGACAAGAGATGTTTGCTCTTGTCCTGAGCAATAGGACTTGAATGGATCTGAACTCTCTGGAACACAGAAAAATTAGACAAATGGAATGTTTTTTCCCCTTCTAACTTTGACTTTATCTAATAGTGTTTGCCAAAATGTAGCAACATATGAGGTATGTTTTAAAAGCCTATGGAAAATCTTTTATTACAGTTATTTTGTTATTATGTAGTTTATTTCAGAAAATTTTCATTTTGATAACTAAATTTGTTTCACAGTTAATAGTGCTGCGTTGGTACCGTGTTATTGCATAGTTCACCATATGTTGAATTATACCTATGACATGGCAACCCAATGCTGTCTGCCTTGATTTACACCTGGCGAGCCCAAAACCTGCTGATGTTTACGCATGCATGGCTCACAGCTCGTATTATGAATCTTATTGCAAAGGAAATATTAACTGAACAACTTTGTTTTCATCATTTAATATTAATATTTTGGTTAACAGTTTCACTGTAGACTTCCATGTGTTCTTCCCCAATGCCACTCTGAATTATCAACAAACATGATGCCAGTTTAGGTTGCTGTGGTATGTTCCAATATTTGATATTAGACAGATTTTATGGGGATTCCATCTCTGTCAAACACTTTCTTCTTATTTCTAATAAATGAGGAAAACATATCTATTTGGCCATTTTTAATTTTTCCTTCAACTGTTCTTCTTTGGCAGCACAGACCAAACACTGAATTAGCTACCCATTAGCAACACAGAGATGCTGTTTGGGATGAGGTCAGAGCTCTAAATGTTTAACTTCTACAACTGTCTACATTTAATGTCTTAACTAAATTAACTAGTCTTAACTAGTTATTTCCTTGTCTCTGCTTCCATAATTCAGTATGAATTAGAGAGTGCATTTGGTAACCTCTGCAATCTGTTAGCATACATAAAACTACTTGTTCTCAATGGATTAAGAAACTGAAGACAGTGAATATGAACCTTTATTTGCACACTTCAATAATTTAACTCCAGGCATATTTTGATTAATGTGGAACAACAAAATTATGTTGAGTAGCTGCATTCAAAGAAATAAGTATGGATCATAAAACTACACATAATACCAATCATTTTAAAAAATGGTTTGTTTACAACCTTTTATAAATAGATCGTATACCAGATTATAATCTTGCATGCTTCTTGTCATACTCCTAATAGCAAACTTTGTTGCATTTTAATTACCTAGGATATGTACAAGTATTATGGCTGCCTGTTTAGAGCTAAGCCTTTAACCTACCTTCTAAAATAGAAACGAGATTCATCAGAAACAGACCTGATGAACTGGTAACAAAAGTCTCCAGTATTTTCTGAGCATTTAATTTTCTTTTCTCTGAAATGAGAGCCAGTGTGTAATGGTCTAGTGTGAGCACAGATTGACCCAAGCCAATCTAACAAAAACAGAGCTCAATTTAGGAGAGGCAAGCAAACCAAATAACCATAAGAGCAAAATTCATTTCTGGTAAAGGAGTTTGGCTTCTACAGTTCTTATAATTTGGGAAAACTTGCTACTTTGCAGGATTCATGTCCTGGCAACACTCAGCTTTAAATGTGATGAAGCTTCCTCTCTTTTCAGTTATTATGGATCTGATTCTTGTTCTCAATGTGTCATGCATACATTTAAGCTGGAATATATTACTTAGTATTACTGCTATGTCTTAAACATGCATTGATGGAATGAAACACAAGCAGTTCTCAGTCTGTTCACTTCTGCACTGGG
>NDXB01001123.1:16161-56930 GCA_002631895.1 Agapornis roseicollis | reverse complement strand
TGCCTGCTGCGGCGGGGGGGGGGGGGGGGCGAACACACAACGCACACTTAACAGGGATGATTTACTATTGGAGACTAATTCAAAATGAGTGGAAGTGACAGTAAATTCCAATGGAACTATCGATCAATTTCTCTCTTCATTCTGTTTTGCAACATTTAATATGAAGAACAAATGTTTAGCTGACATGGTGCTGTTTTGTCATTCACCTGTCCTGAGTCTCCAAGCCATGCTTCTGATAAAAACAATGCTATCATTAGTGACCTGGCAGCTATGTGGTTTTCCAGTATGCTCATTCTTCCACTGCCTTTTTATACAGACTGCAGATTCACTAATGCATAGTAATATTCACCTATTTGACTGAGGCAGAATGTTAATAAAAGCAGGGTTAAAAATAAACCCAACCCAAACCAAAATGTTTTAGAGTAAGGCCATACTAAAATAAATAAACCCCCTTCTATTACCAAATTTGTCTGCAGGTAATTGCTCTCCTTGAAGAATCAATACATATTCCTCAGAAAATGAAATTTAATTAAAATCACCTCCATCTTTTAGACAAGTATTCTGCTGATAAATGCACATCTTCTGGTGTCCAGTCAAGTGATTTTGTTTGTTAAAAACAGGTGAAAATACCACTTTTTCTATGCATAAAGTATCATGAGCTGAGCCTTTTTAATTTTGCACTTTCTCTTCCTTGATGTTTGACATAGTGATAGCCAAGATGCTTCAAAGTGACATATTTAGAACTAAAGACCAAAACAATGGTCCAAAAGCTCATCTGCTAAAAATCCATGTCATCATCCCTGCTTAAAACAAAATATTTAATAATGTCACTGACAGTTTCAAAGGATCTCTCTAGCCTACTACTATACCCATAGTCAGGTTGTCATAGAAACAAGTACAGGTTCAGGTTCATTTGGCATTTTATGAAGACATTTTGAAGCTATTTTATGTAGAGAAAAAATGTGAACTTTAAGGTACTTTTCCAATTTTCCAATTAAATGAATCAATACAAGAAATCCAAATACCTATTTCTTCTTTGTCTCTGAAGGTAAATTAATAACTAAGAATAAGCAGACATCATCATCACCTGATGCTGTTCTTGACTATTATTTAAATTCAGCTGTATGTTATAAATAACACATTAAAAAGAGTGGCTGGTTACACAGAAAATTAATTATAGGATTTATCTCAATCTTCAATACAATTTGGTGCTAAGAAGCATGAAAAATCCCAAAACAGCTAATAGAGGCCACATGAAATATTTTTAGGTGCAACAATAAAATTCTGTACAGATATTCTTGTGCAACTGATTTATACACTGCCTTGAATTTATTATAAAAGTCCTGCTAGACTCTAAAAAAACATGTCTATGAAATTATTCCATAGATAGATTTTTGTTGTTGTTGTTAAATTAGAAGACTGAGTGCAAAATATGTCATTAAACTGGGAGGGAGGGGAGGAAATTAATATGAAAAAATGTTCAAGTTGATTTGCTGTTAAAAATCAAACTGTTGTTGATGTAATGATATAATAGCAATGCTTTAACAGAGACTAGTAGAATACTATTTCTTGACTAATTATGTATCACAACTACAACTTTAAAACAGCAGTGTGTTATCAAATTATTGTGGTAAAATAATAACAAATCTATGTCATACATGTGCACATGCACATAGGTATTCAGGCACTTTGATAGTGAAGAAGCAAAATTTAATGCAAAAACATTTATTTTGCCTCATACATCTATATGCACCATAACAAAATATTGAAAAAGATACTTGTAAATGAGACTGTGTCCATGCATTAAGTAGCTGTGTAAAAAGTGAGTGTGAGCTGCACGCTTACAGGTACATGCTTAATAGACAACCAGAGAGGCTCAATATTCATAAACTAACAACAGATACAAACACTGCTTATATCTGTTCAATGTCTGTGATTTGGTACAAAGAAACTTCAAAGAATTATTTATGAAGATAAAAAGTCTGAAAGAGATTTTTAACCTCATAGACAGATGAAACGTGATAAATGTTTTAAAGCTGACCTTTGGCCAAAAAAGAAGTGAGATGTATTAAACAGAATTTTTCTCTTCTTGTTACAAATAAGATCACCTTCATTATAAAAAGTGCCAGTAATGTAGCAAGGCATTTTTCATAATACACTTCAAAGGATGCTCATGACAGCAGAAGGAATGAAATACTGCCTAAAGAGATAATCTCAGCTCCAGATGAAGGGGGGTTTCAATTTAATTTTTTTTTTTTTTCTAAGAAAGAAATTTTTTTCTAGCATTGAACAAGTAGCTGCAGAAACAGTGGGCAACATAAGGTAACAGTAAAATAGAAGTGTAAATCTGGAAAAATAAAAGCCAAACAAATATTCAAAGCTGAAAAGTTTTCTAAAGGATGACAAAAATGGTTTTATATTGTAATACATATTAAAAATTTCAAAAGCATCCAGATTAATAATGCTTAAAAAGGCAATTTTTCTTGTTCCTTTTCATAGCATCTGCATTGTCATGCTACATCACAGTTACGCCATGCAATATTCGCAGCATTACTTTACAAAGTACTTTTTTATAAATGACACAAGACCTAATGTGTCATTTACAAAATGAAAAATAACTCTATTAAATTCTGCCAACTATTTTTTGTGCGTGCAATATATGGGCAGAAATTGTACCCAAAGCATTTTTAGACTCTCAGCAAAACAATCTCTGTTTATTCTATTAAACATTAAATCTACAGCATCATTTTGCATTAATTTCATCTGGATTAGCAATTTCATATTTACTACAGGAACACGATGTCATCTCTGGGTAAGAATAAGCTTGCTCTCAAATTTTTTTACAGTTGCTATTTCTACTTGGATCTGAAAAGGCAAGAGAACATCAGGACTGAAACTGGCACGTGTCAGTTTTTGTTGTTTGAACTTCAAAAACTACACAAACCTCTGCAGATGACAATCTAAGCAAAGACCTTTATGACTAGCACAACAGCATACTATGTAATATTCCATTTAAGAGAGGGAGGATAATTTCCAGTCTTTCATATGGACTGTGCAGGATTGGAAAGGTGCAGGAAGATAATGTAAAAAAAAAGATAGAGAAATAAAAGAATAGGGCAGAAAGGCATATTCTTCATAAATTTCACACTCTGCATAATATACAGACATAAAGCTATGAAATTCCAGCTGTCCTACAGGACAGGTTATTAAAGTATCAGCAGTTGTTTTCCTTTTTATTCTACCTCATTATAACTCACAAAAGAGCTGTAGTTGCAAATAAGCATGAAGTAAAAACTTTGTACTCCCTATTACCATATCTCTCTGGTTCTTCAAAGCAACAAAGAATATCAAGAGTTTCATTGTCACCCTAATGAATATTCCCACCTCCCTCCGATTTCAAGGTACTCATTGATATGAATCATACACCTAAAAGAATATCTTTTCTTTCAAGAACAGCTAATGTTACCAACATGTTTTTCTCCTAAATGCCCTCTGTGGTATTTTAAAAAGTTATATATCTAAAATACACATGATTTTAACATCTCAGGGTGCCCAAATATAAACAAAGCTAATAATTTTTTCGTTATTTGCGTTTGTATTATATACTTCTATTCAATCTTATTTTGTCTCTATTATGCTTGAAGATCTTCTTTTATAGGTGGAATATAACTTTTTGTAGGAGAAATTGATGGAGTATAACAAACGTGTTCAGGGTATTGGTATGATTAAAACCTTTTTTAGGCAGCTACTTTTGTAACTGTAAGTTCACAGTTAAAAAAAGAAAGCAAACACTGATCTAATAGTGACAGAATAGGTAATTGGGAAATAAAAATACCAAGCAGTACTCTCTTTTTAACACAAAATGTGAAGGATCCATAAAGACAGTGTTTTGGTAAATGTTTCAGTATTTCATAGATAACACCAGTTTTTAATCTGTTGAATTTTGAAATTTTAGAAAGATACGAAACATGGTACTGCTTGTTTACTGTTAAATTGATGAATGGCCAGGTTTCTTCTCAAAGTGCAACCCCTTTATGTAGTTCATTCCTGGACACTTCAGACTGCCACTACATTTTGTTCATATTCAGTGCATTTTATGCAACAAACATTTTAGAATCATAGGATCATAGAATGGTTTAGATTGGAAGGGAACTTAAAGATCATCTATTTTATGAATATTTATTCAAAAATACCAGTTGCCACTATAGATATGACAGAGTTTCAAAAATGGTTTTGCTTTTTCTGGTAATCAAACCACGAACATGAAGGATGGTGATTAAAATGGACAATAAAAAGAAATGTTGAAAGAGAAAAATTGCTAATGAACTTTTGTATAAAATATTCTACTGGAGTTCAGCCTCTTTTTACAGAGAAAGTATAGCTATAGTTGCAACTGCATAAGGCTGAAGAAAAGCCAGCAATATACCATTATACTCTCCCTATTATAGTTTAGTATTTCATAGAGTGTGCATTAAATAAAGACTGAAGAACTTAGGAAGGGACACTTCTAAATCAGGCCAGAGACTAATTTAGAATCATAGCACTGTTGAAGACAAAATAAGAATGTGTTACCCTGAAAAATATGAAGGACAAGCAAGTAATGAAGCACCACAATTACTGAGCGTCTTTTACAGAGGAATGAATTAAGCATGATCCACAGTACATGCAAAACCACAAGGCTAGACATACCAAACACCTGGCCCTGTCTGGAAAGGCTAAGACATTCCCAACAACACTGGGAAGCAGTGGGCTTTTTTTACATATACATCCATGTACAGATAATCAAACTGTACAGAGAATCATAGAATCAACAAGGTTGGAAAAGACCTTTTAGCTCATCAAGTCCAACCTTTACCTCAGGACTGTCAAGTCCTGTAATGATATCTTCGGAAGTAGTTGTTATACCATGCACTGGCACCAGACACTGAAAATTTAACATATGTTTAACTCAGGGAGGAGCACAGTGCTCCAGAGATACTACAAGATACTGATAAAAAACATGCTATAATTGAAACATGCTTTTAACAAACATTAAAACCACTGAAAATAAGTGAGTTCTACAAACTCACTGTAAATTGATTTTCTTTCTTAAAGAGGTTTTCATTCCTGCTTACAAGATCTGATTACTATTTTAATCACCCCATAGCCTGCTCCATATTACACACACAGAGGATTATTTCTTACGTTGCGTTTTGCAACTAGGAATCATGCTCATTCTAAGAACATGTCTGTTCTTTGCTAGGTGGCTCCTAATCAGCTTATATCACTGACAATTTTTCTCATACTCTTGCCCTTGCCTCCAGTCTCTGGGCTGTTCTAAACAGCCTTTGGAGTGATGGAAGCCATGCAACATCTAAACTGCCCCATTCTTTTTTCTTGTCAACTCACAGAATTTCTGGCTCCAGAGGAGCTCATGAAGCTAAGTCTCAGCTCTTGCTTTTCAAATAAGACTATTTTTCCTATGACAGATTTCTAAATGATCTTAGATTACTGCTTTTCAAGTGAGCAGGAACTGATCTGGGCCCTGGCCCTTCAAGTGTGTAATCTTATTCAAATCTACGATGCAAAGTCATAAAGAGAGAAGAATACAGATAGGAAAAAATGCATCTGTATTTGTGGGCAGGAAAGAGGCACCCTTATGCTAATACACATAATATTGCTTAAAAACAGAATTACAGTATTACAACATCCAAATATGCTCAAAACTCAGAACTGGACCTGCTAATTTTCTGTTTAGCCTGACTCAGCTACTGTTTTCAGCTGCTTTTTCAACTTTACAGTCAGAACTGGAACGGATCTCTGCTGGTCTGCTGTGAAAGTGACATTTGTTGTTAGCTGCTGTGTCCCATATAAAGCAGTTTATGAAGCAAATACAGTTACTGATAAGTTGTCCCTGCATCTACTGCAGATTCAGATGATAAAGGAGTTCTGTGGCTGCAGTGATTTCTAATATGCATGCCAATACCTTAATCCTAATTATTAACTGTAATCTTCCATGAGACAATAGCAACTATAACTTCCATCAGTAAGTCTAGACACGAAGATATTTGTCTAACTCTAATTGTGATGTATAAGAGGACTAAGTAACTTAATGACTTTGAAATCTCAGTCTAGCCATATAGGAAATCAGTCTGCAGTGAGCTTCAAGTTAACTTCTGCAACACCTCTTGGAAGAACAGGGGAAAGTAGGAAAAACTATGCTTGCAATAAGTTCTGATTTCCTAGAGTCCTGAATGCATTAATTTTCAATGAAGTTTAAGAGGAAAACAGCACAGGAGGAAGTGAGGAATGTTTTACCTGACACTGGAATACAGGGGGAATTTGACTTGACTGACTTACTAGAACTTGCTATTTGGGCAGCATATTGGGGTTAGTGATCCTATTTACAAGAGGTATCATGGGATCACAGTTGATATAAACCTTTTGAATTGATATAGACTAGCTGATCCAAAAGACAGCATAACAGAGGCTGAGAGCTCCCTGAAATCATGCTGAGACAGTAGATGAATACCTCAGGGGGCAATGATTTGCAATTCCTATGACATTTATCATTCAAATATTGGCACATCTTAATCAGGGTTAGCTCAGGTGTATTTCCTATCCTGACGACATGATGAATTGTTTCTCAAGGTACCGTAGCTAGCTCAACAGTATCACAAATGCACATAGCTGAATAGGGATATATGTGTCAGAGGTAGCATATACAACTAGACATAGGTGTTTTGCCTAGTCTAAATAGCCCTTCTGAGAAGCCAAATATACTTTATTAGGTACGACTTGCTTCCTTTCAAGGATAAAAGCAATAAACTTGTGGTCCCTTGATTTTTCTTGATCTACCTTTTTTTGACTGTAATACTCAACAGTGAAACATCCTGCTTGCACACACATACAGTGACCACAATATCATTCTTCATTTGCAATGCTGTTCACCATGTAATGAGAAAATCATTATTGGAATAGTAAGCCAATGTTTAAGCAAGTCAGTTTTTGTAGCCAATGGAATTGTTTTTCAGTTAATGTAATTTTAACAAAAAAGCTAAGACTGTTGGTGTATAAACACAACCAACCAGAGTATTACTAAACTTGTATCAATCAACTTTAGATTTGTGACATAACTTTCAATTCATTCTCTGGTTTTGTAACCTATATATGTTTTCTGATGTAACCTATATATGTTAGTCATACACTTAAGAAACAGTAAATTCCATGTCCCACAATATAGGTAATGAGAGTGCAAAATGTATACAAATATAGATGAGAAAAATCACTGGCTTATAAAAATCAACATGCACACTGCAAAGAGGAAGGAAAAGAAAGAAAAGTGAAAAGAAAAAATAAGGAAAATTTAAGTGTTTAGCAACAAGGGAAGAAAAATACAAAATGATCTTAGACTGATACGATGCCTAACACTTAGTATTTTGACTCCTGCAAACCTACCCATTTTCAGCATGTCCCTTTAAGTAAAAAAATAATGTATGACCCTTTTAGAGCACATTTATACCTCTACATTCAATGATAGAAGTATTTATGCAATTTTCCTTTAAGTATGCACTTTGCTTGCTTCTTTTATAAAAGGCCTCAACAGTTTTCATTTAACATATTAAACAAACCCAGGGGAGGGATTTTTCAAGAAAATTGTGTTTATTTCCATTTACATTAGGAACAATAACTAATAGTTTCTCATGTCACGTTACTGAGTTCTATAAAAATCAGTCAATACGCTGCCATATGAGTGCTCACAGCAATAGCTACACTGATTTCCTACTCGGTTAGCAGTTGCTGATGAAGTCTCTTATACAGCTATTTATGTTGCCACACTTGCAGCTATACTTTTGCTTCACTCACAAACTCCTCAAATTACTTCTTTTTGTCTTTGCAAACAAGGTAGCTGTCATGTAACTTACAAGCAGGCTGAGCTACAAATGAACCCATATGGGAGCCTGGCCAGCCCCCATCTCAGGACAACTGAAAATAAGCACATCCAGTTATTTTGGAGTAATTTTTGGCATGTTATAAATGAGCTTCAGTTTCTCAGAAACTTCTTCCCATCTCTTGGGTCATAACTATCCCTTCAGGTAAAACCACCAACAGAAGCTGTAGCTTCTTTCCAGAGTTCATTGCTTTGAGAGCTTTAGCATGCCTTCAGGACATGCAGCCATTTCCCTGTACACCAGCAGTCTAACAGCAGCTATAGCTGGCACTGTGCGTTATTTCTTTTGTAAAACTCCTAGAATTTCAATCTGTTGCCTTTTCATCATGTTTCTGTGCTTTAAATAGGTAAGACAAAAGAACTACCACATTTCCGTAACAAAGGAAATATCTTTTGGAGAGAAAGTTATGGAGTGTGCTCACCCTTGTCCTTAAGGAAAGGAAGAAAAGGGAATGCATTTCACAAATTTATGCACAAATGGTTAGCAAATACTCACCTTTCATGTAAGGTATTAATTTTTTATGGCATATTTTACGTTTATGGATTATATAAAATTTTTTCCCCTTCCACAATTGCTGAAGATCCTTCCCAATTAATGATAGCTACATGAATAATTTATTTATTCTTTTGCCATCTTTGCATTACACAGAAGCCTGTCTGCTAAATTCTAGAGTGGTGAGAAAAAGAAGTATTTCCAGCTATGCTTCTTTTGTGGTTTACAGAAAAAATGGCAAATCCTTCTTTTCTCAAAGAGCTTAGATGGCTTTTTGAAATATTGATCCTATGTATAATAATATATGACTACATTTCACATTTAGCCGTTCTTAGCCTCAGGCACTTGATAGCTGGTCTAAGGAGAGCAAAAGCTGTTTCAAATTCCCAAGCCCCAGAGCAGCTGTTTGAAAATTATTTCTTCCAAACTAAACCTACACTGAAGTAGAAATAATTCTATCCAAATTCTGTGCACTACATAACACATTAGCACATTTAATTTATAAAGAAGGTTAATTACATTGCTCTGCTAGCATGACCCACTTCCATGCTGCAGCCAGAAAGCATTAATGATTTTAGAGAATGCATCAAGGGAGTGGATTTCTTCCTCTAGGGTTGCTTCTAAATCTTCTGTGCTCAGCTAAGCAGTAAGAGATGTACACATATCTACTGTGATCATATTCAGAATCCCAAGAAGTTTGAACTTGAAGGAATTTCAAACAAAGCTCAATAATAAATGAATTTTTGATTCCATAATCCAAGCAAACTAAGCAACATCATTCCTATATATACCTTATGTTCAATGTATTCCTGGTAAACTGTAACTATGCATGCTGTATCTTTTACCATTTGCAGCTAATAAGTTCATGCATTATTCAGGCCAATTTTATTTCCTGAATTGGTATTAGGTGATTTGAAACAGTAGGATAGATTATTTTTTTTAATAAAGAATGTTAATGGAGACAAAGTGATGCAATGGTATTCACCATTTGCAAGATGCAGCACATTCATACAGCATATCTGGCTTGACTACATTGTTACTGCTGGTAAATTATGGACATTCATTGTGTATTGTAATCATGTGATAAATATGTGAGACAGAGAATAATAATTCTAACTGGCATAAACTGAGCAATTACAGGATGATTGCCGCAGACCTCTTAAGCAGAGGGCTAGATGCAACCAACAGACTGTGTTCTTTCTGTTATATGAGGACTCTAATACCGATTACCCCCAATAGTCATATAAGATGCTTGCATAATTCCAGAAATACTACAGACTTAACACATACAGCAAGTTGAAAGAACTAGGGAGTGAAGAGCAGACCTTTATCACACCTCTGATAGATTCTTCATTGTCAAAGAATTTTCCTGAATTGGATTATTGAGTACAAAAGAGCAATTTTAATATATAAAATGGTCAACACTGACTTTCTTCTAATTTAGTGTGGGAAGGAAAAGATTAAAATTGTTGCAAACCTTTTCGGTCATATCTGCAGAGCTATGCAGAAAGAGGATACAAACCACTTCATGATTAATGCTAATAGCACACTGCTTTAGATACAAAGCAATAGACTCCATACGATGATAGACAATACAGAGCAAGATAACTGCAATGCCTGATCAAATTGGACACGCTTTATTCTGTCATGCAGTTATTTATTTAAAATTGAGAAGTCATCTATGATAGTGAGCAGCAGGATGCCTGATAGGGAAAAAAATAAACAGCTCAAAAAAAAGTTTAACATAACCTCCAACAAGTGTAAGTATTGGAGAGTCCAAATAAGCCAAAACAGAAAAGTTGTGGTTCATACATGGTTTTCATTAAAGCATATTATTAAAATTATTCAAAGTAATTGTAAAACCAGCCCATAAGAACATGATTTTGTCCTTTCAAAAGGCACTGGCAAAAATCCAAAACAAGACAAAGATGACCTCCACATGATTCTTTCATATATATAATTTGTTTTGCTGTTTCATTTGTACTGTGTTGACTGGGGACCTATTTTATTTGCTTTTAAAGCATATTTCAATTTTCACTGTGCAGCCTCCATCACCCCTCCAGTAAAATCTTTGTGTGGAATTTTCTAATTCAACACATCCTTTTTTTTATCAATTCCTTAGATTGATAAAAATTAATCCCCTAGAAATCCCCTTTGTATTAAGGAAAAGTGCCTAGTGACTCAAAGTAAAAAACACTTAATACTTTAAAGTGAACTATGTGCAACACCCCCTTCCAGACAAACCACAACCCCTCCAAGCCCTCTCTTAAACCAACTCCTTGCAAAGCTCAGTGAAATGTCCTAAATGTATTTGAAACCTGTTTTGAAAACATTCCTTGATGATTCCTTCTGAGGAGAGTATGAACAATTCACAAATGACAGAAAACTAAATGTAAACACTTAATAACCCTTTCCCCATGAAAACAAAACAAAAAAGAAAATTAAAAAAAGTATTTTTCTTGTCGACTTTCCCCAACACTGACTCCTTATCAGTTACTGAAAGGTCCTTTATTTATAATACAGAAGATACCCAACTGTCAAGAAGATGGTTCCCTGTCCATGGCAGGGGGGTTAGAACTAGATGATCTTAAGGTCTTTCCAACCCTACCTATTCTATGATGATATTAATTTCTGTTTCACAGGCTTTGCCTGCACTGTCACAAGGGCTATAATGAAGGCCAACAACAACAATTATTATATTTAAGTAAAGACTACCACACTAATTAAAATTATCTTTTACTCAGTTTGCCAAATTGAAGTCAAACCAGCAGAGACCATAACGCTAATGCTGGACCCTAGTTTACTACAGATTTATTATTTTTTAAAAAACATAAAACCTAGCAAAAATCACTGAATGAGTATTTTCTTATACATCTACCTACACTATTCTGAAATATTACTCCATTATGGGCATGATAATAATAATTTAAAACAAAAAAGACACAAACAAGCAAAATAACCCAACTCCCCCAAAAAACAGACCAACAAACAAAAAGCCCCAAACAAGCAAGTGCATACTTGAGGACTGTGTCATACATATGAACAAGAAATTTTACCCAGACCAGTACTGGGGAGTGTTAAGATGTTAGAGATCTGCCTTTCCAATCTCAAAACCTATTAACCATAACCACTTTTGCCGAAACATTTTACGTTAAGTTACTTAAATTGCACATATTAAGACGTTTCTATTTTCTACTTGGTTTTGCCTAACTTAATCCCCCGTAAAACAGAGCACCATTAAAACAAAGAAATTTCAGGATACCTATAAACAAAACTTTCAATCAAAGCAATACTGGTTGGAATGCACGTAAGAAGGATTCTAAGATAATTCTCAAAATTGATTTTTACTGTAGGTTCTAAATTATTTTAAACCCTGATGTCTAGGGAAATTAAGATTGCATTGACACATAGATTGCTCTGCTACTCCCGTAAGTTTGAATATTTATACAGCTATTATTTGGGAAATATGCTGGGTCCCCTTCCTAATTAAATGGTCATTTTGACCATTATTCAGTTAGTGAAAGAAGGTTCACATCCCCTCTATACTGCTTCATCAACATAAGACTGTTAGACTCTTAGAGATTTGGTTTTGAAAGATTTAAGAAGCATATTTAAACTATTTCTCACATCTCAAACTGCACAACCTTTTGATGTAAACATAATTAAACCAGTTCTGAGGAAAGAATAATACCAAACAAATTTTGAAAATACTGGCTGAAAATTACATCAGCAATGAACTGGTACTAAAATATGCCGAATCATCTAGGAGTCTCCCTTTCCCTACACATTTGCATATTTTTAACAATTAAAAAGTATAGATATTCTTTACAGCAATTATTTGTGTGCAGTCCCTGGTAGACAGTGAATGGTCAATAAGGAAAACATGAATTTTCAAGAAGTCCTAATATAATAACTTTTATCATGAATTCTGAACTTTTAAGGGAAGAGAAAAGTTAACATTTTAGAGTTGCTATTGAATTATATTAATTATATATATCATTATATATCTTACATATATATATAACATATACAAGTTGAACTATAATAATGTCTTTATCTTGTTGACAGTAACTTTTTGAAATGCTAAAATTATAATTTGAATCTCCATAGGCCCTCATCTTTATCTCTGAAAGACCTAAGCTAAATTATAGCTTCAGTATGCATTGCGGGTTCAGTGAAACTCTCTAACTTCTGAGAAATCATTCATTTTGTGACACTATCATAAACTACAGACAAGAATCTTCAAAAAGGAGTGTCCTGGTTACAGCTGGAATAGAGCTAATTTTCTTCCTAGGTTTGACAAGTCCAAACACTTACCATTTTATTTTCATGCAGTGCCATGAGTCTCAGACCTCCTGAGGGCAGGCTGGACAGGCTTCCTCAGCTGGGATCCTTAGATTCTACCCAGGACTGAAGCTTCTCTCTGCTTCCCTCGCAGCAGACAATAAGCTGTGAGGCAGCCTATGAGCACTCCTCTCTGTTTGGCTGCTGGTCAGCACTATGAAAATGCAACACAGTAGTGGGCAACCTCAGCTGTGGTGTGATGCCACCATTACCCTGAAGCATGGCTAGCCTAGGCCTTGCCTAGGTAATTTATATTGCTGGTGCTCATGGAAGACACAAACACAGACAACTGCTTTCTCACAGCAGTTACTTCATCAGCTCACAAAGGCAGGTTCAAATGAAAGAATGTCACTGGGATTTGAAGCTAGGTGAGACAGACACTTGACTTTTTCTCTTTCAGGTCATTGAAAGAATCTGTCACTATCACCAACAACTCAAGTGCCTAAGACAAAAAATGATCATCTTGTAATGTCCTCAACTCCAGACTGAGTATCTGCAATCTGTGCTTAACCAGGTTTTTTTCTAATCATTTGTATTAAAATAGATGTGAAGTAAGACGGAGAACAATGGTGAATCAAATCTAAAGAATGCCATTAGTTACAGTCAGAGGGTATCATGCTTTGAAATCAACATCTCATGCCTGCTCTTTTCAGCAAATAAAAGAACCGCAATGAAGGATTTGCTGGTTTGCAAACCTTCCTATGTTTTACTTTTCTTTCCCTACATTTGTATGTGTTTTGAATAGATATTGCTATTAAATGTATGCAAAAAACTTAATATGCTCTTTGAACAGACTCTTTTACCATTTCTGTTTAAGAAAACCAGATAAGACATGTAGAAAATTCAATCAATGGTATAGATTCCTTAATTAAATTTCTGCAATTGTATTCAAAAGTTTGAAATATGCATTACTGTACATGTTAGTAAGAGGAAATGGACTTCTCACTAATCAATATATACACAAGTTATTATGAACCAGAATTTTCTTATTAATTTCAACAGAAACTTAAATTTACTCTTGGCAAATACCTTGCATGTTAAAACACATAAATAACTTATCTTACTAAACAATACTGGAGATTTAGATGACTGCATCTGCAGCACTTAGAATTACATCTTTGTAGTGCCGCGCATGGTTTCTTTAGTTAATTGATTTTACACATTCTCATTGATCTATGATTATTTATCAAATTCACAGAATGCAAATGCTGACCAGCATTTCCACATACCATGCAGGAATTTGCACAGGTTTTCTGATTTGAAGAAAAAGTTGAGGATCATTGATTACACTTCAGAGAATGAAAATATGTTTCCAGTCAGAAGTTAATCCTTGATCACACAACGTCAAAAAGCAAACTGCAATTACATATGAGTGGCTTGGAAATTCGTAATTTGGTCGCTTAAAATTTGCTAGTCATTCAACCCCTCTGACATGTTGCTACATAGAACTGGTCAGAAAAACAAACTAAACATGCTCTTTTAAAATAAAACTCCTGCTTTTCTTTTAGTCATCTTTAATTCTCCTGTTAGAAGAGCAACAAGTGACATTTCCCATTCTCTTACTAGTTTCTTCACACACAGAGATAGAAAGCCTTAAATAGTATTTTTTGGTGGATCAGGCTGCCTCATTTTTTACTGAAGTAGATGGGAAGTCCCCACATTATTTTTTTTTTTTTTTCTGTTANGACATTTCCCATTCTCTTACTAGTTTCTTCACACACAGAGATAGAAAGCCTTAAATAGTATTTTTTGGTGGATCAGGCTGCCTTTTTTTTTACTGAAGTAGATGGGAAGTCCCCACTTTTTTTTTTTTTTTTTTTGTTAATTTAGATCTAGAAGCAGCAAATTTAACAGTATCAACCAGCTGGAGACCATTAGTAACTTGGTCTTATACAGGCAGTTATGAAAGTATCTTTGACCTAACAGATTATGAGTCCACACCTCCTGTGTTCACCAGTCAGCAAGCACATTTGCAAATACAGTGGTTTATGGGACAGAGAGACTGGTAGTTCTGGAAGATCCAGTAGGGGAAAAAATTAATTCCACCCTACACATGTACACACCTATTGATAAGGATATAGAATTAACAGATTTATAGTGAAGAAACAGGAATAACCAATGGCAGACATCCTGCCATAAAACAAAGAAGTAGAAAACACACTAAGAACATTGCGCAACAGAATATGCATATTCAACTAAGAGATTTCTTCAAATATATATTTTTAATAATTCTTTATCATTATGAAACAGAAAGTGCTTCTGCCTTTTTATTATGTTAAATCTCTCATTCTATGAAGAAATAGTTTATGCCTACTATAAGGCTCAATGAAAGTGACTCCTGCTAGGAAAAGCTTATTCACCATCTGTTTAGTCGAAAACCAGCGACACAGACTTCATATCAGGAATCTGATTCTTATTTACATTTCTAGATGAGAAATGCTATTCTCGGGCATTTTATTTCTATTTTCCTTCCTAATTTATTTCTAAAAGGCTGCTAGCAAATGGTAGCATATGACAGTGGATTAAATTGCCAAGGGTGATTTCTGCACACTTGTTATGAAGTGCAAGAAAGGTAGGAATATACAAGGAAGATTTCTTAATTGTGAGAATAATATGTAATTTCTATTCTCAGAGTTACAGATGCCACCCTGTCCTCAGGCTGGTCCTGTAAAAAGCAGTCATCACTACTGCACAAGTGAGGCGTTTTTCAGCACAATCTTCACCTGTGGCCAGAAAGTTCTAAAAGCAGACCTCATCAGGAACTTAAGCAATATATTCCTACTATATTGATGGGTTTCTTTCTTAATGCAAATATCACACTCATATTTTTTCATGTGGATTCCTCTTGGCCATTTTTAGTACAGAAGTGATTAAGTAAAATAGAGATATTTCCTTCTTATTCTGAAAGCAAGAAAAAAGACATTTGGGATTTGAGATGAAGGCGCATGAGGAAGCTAAGAACCATGTGCATTTGATCTCTCTGCCATTTTATTTGTTGAAGTGGAAGAGTGAAAAATAAAAGGATGTTATTCTCTAAATGGCTGAACTCAAACTCAAACACAAGCCAAGTTGCACATGATTTATATAGTGGAAATATGTTCAGGGTTAAATCTCTCAACATGTTCCCACATTGCAAGGATTTCCCCATTTATGGAGACAGCACAGAGTAAACAGAAGCCTATGGCTCTTTTGTGCAACAGATGTATCGTACTGCCATATCAAAAGGTAGCAGAGTATCTACACAGTTCAAAGTAAAGGTATGTTACACAAAGGCAACATGGCATTATGCACTTTCCACATAATCAGTATAAACTTAATATTCCTGGTATTTTGATGTGAGACATGGGACAGTAGAGAGTGTCAAAAAAATCAAATGCCAATGACAGTCTTGCTTCAAAACGATGGCATTAGGGCTTATTTCTACAGTCCAATTCTTATCATGTTGAGCTGGCACTGTCATGAGAGACAAACAGGAAGATTTTTAATTTGTGTATTTTCGCAGCACTGATAGATGGATTAAGACCATTAGGCTTCTGTTTTGGAAAAATGTAATAAACCCAAAGCCTTTCTAAGGTCTGTAGATGCAAAATATTCTTAAAGTATGAATCTGAAATGGAGACCAAACAGATAAAAATCCTATTCATCTGGACTACTGAGTAAATACTACCCATCAAGAGAACAAATTCTTACTTTCTAATTTCTGAAATATATTAATGTTTTTAATATGAGAACTTAGTGTACATAAAATAAGAAAATAAAAAAAACCTAACCACTAGACTCCCAAACCATGAAAATCCCTTTATACTATTTTTTATCCCTAGAAAAATGATAGGCCTTTCTGATAAACAGTCTTGCTCTAGGCAGGGGTCTATTAAAGAAAGGGGTTGTATCTGATGGAAAGTAAAAGCTGACTTAGCTAAGAAGCTTCCAACTGATTATTGGTACAAATATGAGCTAATCTGGGAGGAAAAGAGTAACTAAATCCACATGGACACTGTTAAATACAAGAAGGCCAGTAAACCAGTCCAGTTTCTGGTCCTCTTGTTAGTGGCACTGCTAAACTGCTAGCACAGCCCTATCATCTGCTTTAGCATATTCCATCAATGCAAAGAGAAATTTTCAGTAAAATAAGCTAGCTGTAGGCCAGCTGGATGTAGGTATGTACATGTTAACAAGTCTTAATGCCACTGACTGGCTCCTAGCCTGTTCTGTTTGGCAGTACAGATACCACTTAATTAACAGAATAGCTGCTAAGATGAAAAGCAACAATATAGTAGAAGGATATTTTTTGAGAATGCCAGTAAGTTTTGCTGCAACGAGGAAATGATGCTCTGAACAAAAGACCTATTCAGCTTCAAAACATGGCAGACAAGACCCCTTAAGTAGAAGAGGTAGGTCATTCTGTTCTGAAGTCATGACTCTTATTCCTTCAACAGGATAAACTAAAGCACTTTAAAATAATATGCTAATACGTATCTTCATACGTGAGTGAAATTTATAAATGGCTTAACTTTTCAGTATGAAGGCATGAAAATTATTCAAAAGCCGTAGCTATCCAGATTTAAAGTTTACCTTTACACTTCATGATAGCTCTCCGCAGTGTTGTCTTAACTGAAGATCTCACATTCCCTTTAGACGGTCCACTTATCAGACAACTCATCAAGCATGCAATGGGGAATACTTGGATTGGGTTTTCTTCCAAAGATACACCTAAACTTGTTTCAGCTTAAAGTAATATCCTAATATTATAATATTTTGCATTTTGAGGGGTTTCTTTTTTCTATTTTTAGCTGGCTACCTTTATGTTACTATGTTTGTTTGTTTGTTTTTTTTTTTTTTTTTAGCTGTTTTCCTTTTTGTTTTTTTGTTTGTTTGTTTTTTTTTTTTTTTTTAGCTGTTTTCCTTTTTGTTTTTTTGTTTGTTTGTTTTTTTTTTTTTAATATTTTAGAAAGCCTTAACATAACTTGTTGCTGTAGAAAACCTGTAAATGTTTTGATGGAAACCTGTTAAAATTTAGCACCTATTTTTCATAGCCTTGACAACATGTACCATCAAGCCTGCACAAATATAGTATACACAACCTAGGATACTCCCCAGTGAAACAGTGCATCAAAATAACACATAATTATGTCTATTAGTTACCCTGCAAAATATACGTAGCAAAGAATAACGTCTTCAAATCTCTCCGGGAGTAAAGCTACTCTTCTTACCATATCTTAATTGAGATAAATTACTCTGTACTTTGGTATTATCTTGTCATGCCATTTTACTAGGGGATGAGGATGTGGAGATCACACCTTTGATTTAACTGAGGCTCTACAGATGAGCATCCCTTTGCACCAGCTCTGAAGAGAAAGTGTTACACAGAATGAGGGATGTAGATTCTTTTGACATCAGTCTTCTCTGCAATCCTCCTACAGGCTGCTATAGACAACATCTGAGTAGACCTAAGCATTTTCATTATCAGATCCCTGCTTTACGGTATAATTCTTTTTGAAATTTGATTTTCAGAAAATCTATCTTCCTGTGCTTTTATGATAAATAAATTTACACTCAGAAAATATTATTTCATGTCATTATAACAAAAAATATTTTCTATTATGAATTACTAATATTTATTTGAACCCTGTCACATTCAAACTTCAAAGACTGCACTCAAGAGCAACAAACTAGTAAGAACTGACACAGGTCACTATAATTAGAAACACTTTTCAAAATGTCATGTAAGACATCTATATACCATCTATAATATCATTCATAATTCATTAAAACTTAAAACATTTGAGTGAATATGAAAATGCTGTATGTGCAGCTTTGCCTGAAAGGCTATATGCAAAGAGATATGAATGTGTTCTAGTTGTATGATGATTTCCCTTTCATTTAAATGGCCTGATTTTTTTGTCTGTCATTCTTATGATGTGATTATTTCACAGCACAAATTTCAAAGCTGTGATCAATTTGAATGAAAAATGATTATGACTGGATGTTTCAGTTCAATGTTTCTACAATATAATAAAATGAAGGTAACAGGGGTTTAACGCATTATATGAGCATTAAGACTTTGAATAGCTGAAAAACTGGGAGTTTTGAGAAATAACGTGCTGCTTCGTTTTCATGCCTGCAATGCAGGCAATTAAATATCATTACTAATTTAAAATAATTTAATTCCTAAAAACTCTAAGTCTTAAAGACAGCTGATCTAGTAGCATTCCAAATAAGCAGTTGTCATCATTTTTAACTTCAAAATGGCTTTTTGATTACCTGGCAATGTTTCATATTTGTTTCGCTTAATTTGCAAAGTCATTTGTATTCTTTATTCAAATCATTTAAACCCACTCATTTTAAAAGGGGTGAAAGGAAAGTATATGACCCAAGGGCTAAACTGTAACTGTTAATACTGCATGAATTGCAATAATGTTTTGACTCCCAATAAAAGAACACATAAGCAAGTAGAAAAAGAAACACACACAGAGATATTTTGTCATGAGCTGTCTTACAAATACAGTGCAATTTGAAATTTGTTTGCCTATAACTGTATCCACTCAAATGTTTTGCAGTTATTGCCAAATTGTCTATATTACCAAAATCAGCATTTGGCGGCACTTTGCTATATGATCACAATAAAAACTACTGGAATTTATCATTAGGATTTGGGGGCCTATAGGGATGCTGGGGAGGGACTCCTCATTAGGGACTGTAGTGACAGGACAAGGGGTAATGGGTTCAAACTTAAACAGGAGAGGTTTAGATTGGATATAAGGAAGAAATTCTTTCCTGTGAGGGTGGTGAGGCACTCTAATGGGTTGGCCAGGGAGGTTGTGAGTGCTCCATCCCTGGCAGTGTTCAAGGCCAGGTTGGATGAAGCTTTGGGTGTCATGGTCTAGTGTGAGGTGCCTACTTATGGCAGGGGGGTTGGACCTAGATGATCTTAAGGTCCTTTCCAACCCTATTCTATGATTCTATGATTCTAATTACCTTTATAATCTCCTTCAAAACAGATGAAGGCAAGCAATAACTCTCTTGAATTCACACTACCATATCAATGTAGTAACTAGATAGTGAGTTTCTTATTGTTCTCTATATAAAGAGATTAATATTTTCTTTCAGGTTTAATAAGTTAGCCTTCATGTACCATACAGTCTTATAACATAGACAATTTTTAAAGTCCTTATTTTTGTTTTATTCATGTTCCATTTTAATAAACAAAGCTTAGAGTCTATTCTAAATATGCTTTATATAGGAAAACAGTTACAGGAAACATCAACTACCACATAATTAGGACATGTCTAAGATACTTGGATGCTTGGCTGATGTATCAAGTAGGCTTAAGAATAAGCAACTCTATTGAAAAATCTCTTGAATAAATTCCTGTGATATTAAGACTTTTCCTCTCTGTACTGGCATACTGAACAAAGTTGTACATAAACATTTCATTGTTACATTAGTGAGACGTGAAGAGTATTTACAGCACTGAAACTCACAAGTGTTTCAAAGATGTGACAGTCAAAAGTGACATGTCATCTTTCCCAAAGCTTTCCAAAATTGCAAATATTTTTATCATGAGACTGCTTTTAAAATAGCATAGGTAAGACTTCATTCTCATTTATCTTTAAGGCTAAGATTATATTACCAAACTTTTCTTCACAAACATGAACCACCTGGCTGGAGTTGGCTTGTATCCTAAAGATCATGCAATTCCTAAGTCTGAATTTAAAAGGAAACTTCTCCAGGCCAAACAAGCTTAGCTGCAGAATCAGTTTGTTTTCCTGTGTACCATGATTTAACTACATACATTTCTTGCCCCAACAATATACTGTCATTGTGGAGGCTCTATAAATTAATGAAAGATTAATTTCTCTCCTCTTCTCCTTAAACAGGTATTATTTAGGTTTAGAGCTGAAATATTTTTTTACATAACTGAAGAGTTTGGAGGTGTTATGAAGATCTGAGGTGATATCAGTGGTGGGCAGAATGGAAAGAGTTAAACTGAATAGTACACTTAAGAATACCACTAAACACAATAAAAACAGTACTCTTATCCATGCTGTATATTGTCTATTACTTAGGTAAGCTGTCTTGACAAAGCTTTTTGCAAAGGGACATAACTCTTACTGATGGAGCTTTCATTCACTGGACACCAAAGCTGAAATCTCAGTACATAAAAGCATTAAACTGCAAGAAAAGGAATCATTATTTAATTTGTAGGGTGAATTATGTTTCAGCTGTTTCCATTCCTGAGTTACTGATAGCAAATAAAGAAGGAGTTTGAGCTCGAAAAAGCAATCTGCTCCCCATGCTGGATGACAGAAATAAGTATCTTCACAGGGAATGTGCTTGCTACACTTTGTTTTTCTACAGTCTTGACCAAATCAGATGACTTTCCTTCAGATTCTGCCTTTCTATTTAAGTATCTTTAAGTAGAGAAACCTTTTCTTTGATTTACCTAACTCACTACAGCTAATATTAGTGCACTTTTGGAGAAAGATGTTTCTCCTTTCCTTTGTCAGTAGGCCATATAAATCATTGGTGGCCCACAGACATTTAGCTGATTATACTGCTTTGATAAGCCACTGACCTCAGATGGGAAGCAGGAATGATCACAGGGTTTTAGCCTATTACATTGAAACTCCATGAAGTTTCCATGAGCCCTATTACAACTTTTTCTCCACTTAATTCCAGACTATATGATTTCAAGACACCTTTCTTACCAAATATCCATAGGAAAAACATGTATACTAGGCATAAAATACTTTTTTATTTCACTTCGGCATAACACTATGCTTTCGTGTGTCATTAATGCAAAAATACTCTTAGGTGTTTTCCTGAATTAGAATTCACAGCTATTGGTGCTATGTATCAATGTGATAACAAAATGAGGGAAAAAATACAGAAGTCATAATTCACTGTTTTCATAGGATATAGAAATTAATAGTTCTGTTTCATATTTCATTATTCACATTTGCCTAAACTATTTTATAATTCGTGTTTAACATATAGGCAATTTCATACATTTCAGCTATTCCCAAAGTGCTGAATATCTTTACAATAAACATAAGAATAACGCACCTTTGCCCTTAAATAAAAGCTTAAAAATAATTGTGATGCATATTCATATATACAAGTGATTACCGAAACTATTTTCTCAAAGTAACAGACCAGCCTCCAGGTTCCTCCATACTCAGATGACACGTTGCCTTTCAGTTGCTCTTTACAGCTTCTGTTCCCAGGCCAGAAATACGTATTATTAAAATTACTGAAAATCAGCTTAAAAAAAAGAAAGTCTGATTCTCACTGCACATTGATCGTGATTCACTATTTTATGGAACTGTTTATTTATTTCAAGTATTTGATATTGCAGTAAACTTTAAATTTTCTTGGATTTATATGTATGTTTGTCACTTTATTGTCTGCTGTCAGAGTTCTTAATTGACCAACATTTTGTAACTTTGTACTTTCAAATCTATAGAAATTATTGCTTCAGTTCTAATGCTATCCTTCATTAGCTTAACTGTAGAGCAACTGTATGTAAGTTACTGAATATAACCAAAATCATAAATAATTATAGTCACTAAAATATTTGAATAAATGAGCATGGTTTTGAAAACTTCAGCAATGCAGAATCAGGTTATTTTTTGAAAGGCAGGAACTTTATCACATGTATTTATTGAATGGGATTTAGCTCAATGATCAAACACCATTCAGTAAATTCTGACAGCTTTAACTATCTGCAACTATTCAGCAACATGTTGATAAATATGTGGTATTTGTATGATGACCATGTTTTTTTTTCAGTGTTTTACTGCAATCATTAATTAATTCTCTACGACTCACTGCAAGCATTTCTGTGTGGGGAAAATCACATCTCTTCTAAAGTACATTAACCCTGATTTTTAAAGATCATGGCAAAACCAACAAGAAACACTTACATTAGTAAATTCTTCTATGTTATTAGCTTAATTGATACTCAATACACAGAGCATCATATTCTCAAGAATAGTCATCTCAGTAAAAACTCAAGATTTTCCTCAAAGAGTTGCAGGTGATCATGTTCATGTATGCAATCAGTGTACACAAGGTTAAACCTCAAAATTGAAATATTAATCATGTGAGGAATAGCAGGCAAATCCTAGATTCATATGAAACATTGCTTCCACAGGACTTTTTCCATAGGCCATTTCAAGTGGATTCTGAAACATGGGGAAAAAATTACATTTAAGCTATATCAACCATGCAATGGCTTTGTGTCTTGACTATAATGACAGCAAAATCTAATCACAGATGGTGCCCTTGAATAATACAATAATAAAAATTCTTCCACCTTGACAGGACAATGGGTAGCGGGTTCAAACTTAAACAGGGGAAGTTTAGATTGGATATAAGGAAGAAATTCTTTCCTGTTAGGGTGGTGAGGCACTGGAATGGGTTTCCCAGGGAGGTTGTGAGTGCTCCATCCCTGGTAGTGTTCAAGGCCAGGTTGGACAAAACCTTGGGTTGCATGGCTTAGTGTGAGGTGTCCCTGCTTATGGCAGGGGGGTTGGAACTAGATGATCTTAAGGTCCTTTCCAACCCTAACTATTCTATGATTTTATGTTTAGAAAAAAATTAGAATGACAATGACAAGAGTGATATCTTTGGGAATTTATAACATTAGAGAAACAGACAGGTTGTTTTCTGATTTTGCTAAGAAACATATTTGAGATATTATATTCATACAGCAAAGGGGCTCCTCTAGAAGAAGAAACAAGATTAGTTACAGCTTAAGCACTAGAAAGAAAAACAACTAAACAAAAAAACCAATACATGATAGGCTTGCTTTGGTTAGGTTTAGGTCTTGAGTATATAATGTAGAAATTATAAGATTAAGACTTGTACATATTTTGTGCCATGAAATTTGCTGTAGGAGTGAGACGCACCTACCCTTACTGGTCAGCTACGTGCAGTGTAAAATGTAATTAGTCCTCTGCTTTGCATATCAGGATCTATACTTCCAGTAAAAAAATCCACATTTTATCCCTGGCAGTAAGCAGGGCTACCTTGCAGTGGCTCATATTTGTTACTTTTTGGGAGCACAGACTGGAATCAGTCATGCAACAGCCACAACAGTGGTATAGAAGCTTCATCAAACTTAAGGACATACATCTTTATAGCTTGGGGGTCTGGTCCTTCACTTCTTACTATTCTGTTGTCAATACAGCATGCACTTTATTTAAGTCTGTATTTTCATAAAGCAGTTTTATTAGCAAATTATGTGTTGTCTGAAAAAAGGCAGTAAGAACTATAGCAAATTAAGTGAGTAGCTTAATCAAAGGTATTTAATTTCTGTGTTTGTTTCTCTTACCATCACTTGTAATTTTCTTTTCTTCCAACTACAACACTATGTCCTTTAACAATTTATTAAAACAGACTTTATTTCCACACATACACATTAGATGAGCCATATTCATATCTCACCATTTGATACAAGTCTGCAATGTGCATTGTTTCCACTATCAAGTGTAAATATGTTTTTTGTAATTTACTCTTTTGTAGTTAATCTTTGATTGCTTATAACTATGACATTTTGTTCTTTCAGTCTCATTTGCTATCCCAGATCAATGCTTCATTATAATCTTTCTACTGTTTCCTAAGGCATCATCAGCATTTGTGACACCAGAATTTGTGACACTAAATCTCACAGAGTGATAGAAAAAAAAATAAAATAAAAATGCTGTTAACTTTTTTAAAGAATTGTCCCATGATTCATAATCATGAGAAAGTGACAAGAGACATAACACATTTTAGTAAGTAGTGAAACATCCAGTTTTCCCTAACACTGATAGGAAGGCTACTTACTTTGAAAAGAAACGGTTCTTCCTTATCAGGGACCTGGATTAACACCCTGAGTATTATTTAAATATTTTGATAAGAATCTGTTTAAAGGGAAGTTCTAGACAGAAGAGATTAAAACCATTATATATGGCTTTATTTTATGACTGCACTCTTTGAAGCACTGGCAGGAAGTCCCAAGATGGACAGAAAGAACTATTCCCAGTTATTATACCACCCTCTTTCCATCTAGGTTTGAAAGGCAGACAAAATAATAAATTGCACAATCTACAGTCCAGAATCCTCAAATTTGTATTTTCCCCTTCTCCTAATGAGCTGTAGAACAATGTTCAGCCACTATTTATTCATACTCACTAGAGTGTTGGTTTAATGAAAAAAAATTTATTCCTTTTTCAGCAGTCTTTCCTTATAAATGCTGACCTCAAAACTACCCTCATGGGAGTACAAACACTCTCACCAATAAAGGTTATTAAAGTCTCCAATGGAAGCCAGACCCAACAAAGCAGGTGGTCAGTACACTGTGACAGAATATACTAGCAAGTAAGGGATATATTAATACGGCCCATCTATCTTTGGCATTTAGAGATCTATTTGTGTAAAACCTTTCAATTGAAAAAGTTTCCTGAGGAATTTTAAATTATCTGAGCTACTTTTATTGTTAGGTTTTGGTTTGTTTTGTGTGCTTTGTGTTTTTTAACATGAGAACTCAGAAAAGAGGGTCATTAGTAGTCAACAACTTCAGGAGTTTTTTAAACTACCTTACATAATATTTGGTAGCAGAAGGACACAGTAAAACCTGAATACCATTCAGGTCAAACTCAAGATTAATTCCATTTGTGCATTTCTCTCTTCAGACAGACTGCAGAGTTCTGACATATCAGCTGAATTGTCATGGTAAAAATAAGTGTAAAAAACATTCTATGACATAGAAACTCATCTAATCTGAAGCCATCTACCTCAATTTTCACAAACCTCAATGACTGTACATTAGCACATACTGCCTTCCTTTAATCACTATTTTTTTATTATATTAAATTTGCAGTAAGTAAATGCTTTTGGGATTTTTCTGAGTTGAAGATGAGACATTATGTAATGTAAGTGAAATTGCTTAATAGCTGTCTTCAAATCATATGTTTCAGGTTATTTTCTTCAAAGGAAAAAAAAAAGGGGGGAGCAAATAAAATTACCCCAGTTCCTACCCTCATAATAGTTTTTTAATTTAGAGTGTAATGCTTTCTGTTTCAGATTTTTTGTCTCAATCAAATGATGTTATAAAATACTTTTTTTTTCTCTATTTAACAGTGTCATTGCTCAGTTCATTTGTAAACTCCCATTATCTTGCTTTCAGTGGTAAATTGTCAGTGAATTCAATGACTTCTGGCATGTAATATCACCAGAATATCTAATGTAGAAAGCCGAAAAACAGATAAAAAAATCTCATGATCAATAATTATAAATCTCACTGTTCAATAAAAGATTACAATAAATGTATAGCTAGTAAGAAACAGCTGGGCTCTGTTTGCCCAGAATTTTCTGCCAGCAGTCCTATGAGAAGTGAAGGATAAAAATGTAAAAGTTATTGCTACAGCACTTGTTGTCATATGACAATCTCTAAAGAAACAGCTGTCTGACCCTTCTCTTAGCAACTCTTTACAGGTTAAGTCTCTCAAATAAAGTGCACATCGTTATCTTATCTCCCAGTTTCTACTGCTGCATCACAGATCCTCTGTGTTCTCTGTGGGACTGTGATAATTACTTAGAGATAGCTAGCAGAGTCTGATAACTTGCAGAATTCAGAATAGCAGCATTTATTTCTAAAAAGCATTTTCCCTTGTTGAATGTGGAATGGAAAACAGGTAGTACCATCTACACCAACAACATACTGGCCAGGCTGTCAAGCTGGGATGAGCCAATAGCTCCTGCTCAAAACAAAAATGATACTGAACTACATTTTATTGTCTATGTATTTTATTATTTCATTATTATTTATTTATTGCTACTAGAAGCAATAAACATAAATGCTTTTGTTTGTCAAATGTTTTTCCCACAGAAGTTTCAGTCCTTTATTTTTTGTTGCAAACGACAGTTCCCTGTTGAACTGCAGTATCAGACTCTTGCATGCAAAAGGCATTCAGAGGTAGAATGAGTTGAGCTACCATGGGTACATGGTAATAGCATTGCATTAACGCACTACTACATCCACTCAGTGACCTAAACAGCTACCACAGCTCCTGAGAAAGCACCATCATTGCAAAAAATGTTGTTTTGTTACTACCTAATCTTGCTAGTTCATTACCTAATCTGTTTAAGGATCTTATTTTATTACAATATGGTGCTATCCATTTTTAGATAAGTGATTTAGCCCATTTTTCCTTAAGAGAGTGAAAAAGAAATGTTAACTATTGCCTAAATTGCCTGGAAGAATGCATGTAAATAATACACTTAGCAAAAACATAACTTATTACGTGTTTAATCATACATATAGGAAGGAATATTAGACCTACAGGAAAAAGAATGTTGATATAAAGTTCAGTCATGCTATATATTTATGCATACACAATATTTCAGCTGATCTAAAGTTTTGATAGGTTTTGAAATATTTTTCTTTGAAGACTATAAATCTAGATGTACATTTTCTACGATTTCTATGATTCCATAGTCTGTACGTCACAATGAAGTACAGAGAAAACTTCACATGAAATATTAAACTCCAGAAAGTTCTATTTCCATGTTATTTGAATTTCACTGAGATGACAGGAAAATTTTTCAAAACAGCCTCAAAGCACCAGTGATTTTTTTTTTTTTTTTCTTGTTTTTTTTAAAAGTTTTCTTTTTTTTTTTTTTTTTTTTTTTTCATGCCTTTTAGAGTCATAGACTCATAGAACAGTTAGGGTTGGNTTTTAAAAAAAGCATAAAAGCACCAGTTATTTTTTTTTTTTTTTTCTTGTTTTAGCAAAGCTTTCCTATCTGATTTTTTAATACTGTCTGAGGACACCAAACCTCTGCCCCCCGCCTGTCTCCCCCTTCTCAGTGTGTGTCACAAGCTCTTGCATTCCCTGCTGGGAAATGAGCACCGCACAACTCTGTTTTGTCTTACAATGCAGAAAAGTCCCATAACTTGATTAAACAGTTTCACCTAGGAACAAAAATACTTTTGTTTGTGCATTGCGAAAACGATTACTAAAGAAACAAGAGTTATAACATCACCCTTCCACTGCTCATAGTTATTATTTATGTCTATTTTATTTACTTGCAGAATCAACCACAGACATTTATGTCTTTCACAGATACTTAGGGGGGAAGCATAATTAAAAAAACATTGCTTCAAAATATGGGGCTACCGCTTTAATCAAAGGCTTACATAGCCTCACAACTCTGCATAAAACAACTTGACGATGCTCTAATAGGGTGAGCAAGCAAACTGCACCTGTGGGGTAGAATATCAACTGCTATTAAAGTATTATCCAAAACTGAACCCTACACCATGTTCAACAGTAAAGAACTGACTGTTGTGAAAACATTAATATCAATCTTCATATTGTGACTTAAACTTATAGAGAGATAAAATAAAGGGTTTTTTTCAACAATCCCAGACCACAAACATCACCCATGATGCAATTAGGGTGATATTTGCTATACACTTAAGAGACTCTCTGAAGGAGCTAAGTGTGTCTGGTGTGTGCCCAGGATGGTTGGTTAACCACAAAGGCCTATGGTTCCTATTAGTGATAGCACTGAGGAGGAATTTGATCCACTTCATCACCCAACTAAACACAATTTTCAATTATGTTTTGTCTTTTCATAGTTCACATTAATTATTTATTTAGAGGTGGGCTGGGTTTTTTTTCCTGTCTAGTCTTATCACTGCTAGTCTTTATATAGTTGTATTTGAACAAGATCAGATTTTATTACTGAAGCCCCATATTACATAATAAACCGCATAACAATGGACATTCTATCTGAAAATATTATTAATCTTGCTAAGAAAAAGTATCAGTAGTCATGATAACAGAGTATCTGTTATAAGGTAGTGACACGTTACACTGGGGAGAAAAAAAGCAAATTCCTCAATTCCTACCTTTTTCTTTTAGATTACTTTTATTTAAAAGATGCTGTACTGCAGCACAACTTCATAAAGCTCCTTAATCCAGACAATGTGATGTGCTTTTTGCAGCAGATGACTGAAATTTCTTTGCCATACTTGGCTCTGCAGCAGACATATGAGGGAAGCAAACTCATTACAGGAACCCTAGGGACATCTTAAAATGGATCTCAAACACAGTTTTCTTAGGCATCACAGAGAAGTTAAAATGCTCACATACATGCCTAGAAGCAATATTTTATGCATGCTTGAGGAACAGATATTATTGGCAAAGATGTATTTGTGAATTAATAGCAAGTCAGGACATTACTCATTATTCACATCCTAAGTGCTTTCAAAAAGCCACCTATACACTATAAAGGCAAATCTTGGGCCCATGTCTCTCCATTTTTTTTGCCATACACTTGTAATGAAGATTGTTTTGTAGGACAGTGCTAAAACTGGGTTTTCTATTGTGAATTTCTATATGTCAGGTAAAACTAAATGTGTGGATACATTTTAGACTAGAAAAATAGGGTAAATACAATTTAAAGCAAACTCTAAGCAAACAGCAGAAACCATTATCAGGCAGAGTTATTTCATATTCAAAACGAATAACACAATACACACCATCCTACAAAATTTGTTTCTGATGACTTCTGGTTTTCTCAAGCTCACTTAACCTTTAAATTCATTTTAAGTGTAATGCAGTAAGAGAGAAGTTTAACTTTTCAAATGTCTTAGGTATTAAAAAAGGCAAAACTTGTCGAAAGACTTAGCGACATATTTATTTATTTTTAATTTGGAGAAAATATATAAGACATTCAATGTACTAAATTCATTGCTACAACAAAGTTAGTTTCTCTGAAATTCAATTACAAGGAACTGATTTGAGCAACTTAATGTTTGACAAGCTACAAATAATTTCAGTTAATGGGACAGTTTTATAAATTAGCCTAATGCCACATTTTGCTTTTGTGAGATCACATTCAGTCTAAGCATTTTTACTAATCTCATTATTACCATGGTATTCTGGCATTTATTCAGAAAGCTTTTCTTACAAGCAATGTAATTTTACTCAATTGCTCAGAATGATAAGAGTATGCTTTTTTAAAATAGGTATGATTATAATTTGCTTTTGCACTAGCGGAGCATAGCACATCATGACCTAGTCTAAAATCAAATTCTTCACATGCACTACAGGGAACTCCAGGTTCATACCAATTAGAAAATTGTGGATTACTGACCTTGAACAGGAGCTAGAGGAATTCAGCCTCCTTTCGAAGACCTCACTATGCATTTTATTCTCATTTTGGAAATTACTAAAGTGCATTACAGAGGTCAGTCAGTCATTCTATATTCTCAGAATTTCAGAATTGACCTAATTATTCCTATTAAAATCAATACAAGGTTTACTACTGACTTCTAAGAAAACAGTGCTAAACAAGTGGTAAATAATTTTGAACTTGTCCTTTCAGAAACAACATGGATTTACTGTTTGCTTCCTTTTGCAGAAGGGCAGAGAGTGCCAGGCCAAATTTTAACACTCTTATGTAGACTTAGTTTCCACTTAAGTGGAAATTGTACCTGAATATAATCAGTGAATTAAGGATCTGTGGATCTGAACCCCTGACTGAGGAAAAAAGAAGAAAAGGTATTACTTTGCTGCTTAGAAGCTTTCAGTTTTGGCAATGTAATGTCTAGTATGCCTAGGACTACAGAGAGAAACCTACCATGTTTCACAAGTGTCCAAAGAAATGTCAGACAAATAAAAAAGCACTGTCCCTGGCAGTGTTAAAGGCTGGGTTGATGGGGACTTGAGAATCTGGTCTAGTGTGAGGTGTCCCTACCCATAACAGAGTGGTTGGAACTAGATGATCCTTAAGGTCCCAATCAACCCAAACCATTCTACGATTCTATGGTTCTAGATCAGCATTTAAGGTTTGAACATAACAACATTTAAAATCCTTTGTCTATTAGCCACGTAGTCCTTTAAGGGTAAAAATGTCCTGTGGAAAGCAGAATTAGTTTTAAAACTGAAAAGTAACAACTAAAATACAGAGATGGAAATTTAGCAGGACATAGACAGCTTTTCACAGATTCAAGTACTGGAATCTACAAAATCTGCTCTAAAAATAGACACACTTTTAAGTGCTATTACTAGATGAATTTCTTAGAACTGCCAAGTATACATATGGAATAGTGTAAATGTCTAGGAAACTGTAATTAAACAGGACATTTAAAGTTAAAGCCATTAGGCCCTGGCAACTCTTGTTTCTTGACAAAAATTACTGAGCACAAAAGAAGTCAGAATCAGACAACTGTGAGGTTAAAATGGAGATGGAGAAAACAGGGCTGCTGGTTAGAATTATTGAAATGGAGTAAATACCAGAAGTAATGCATATTGCATTTATTAAAGCCCTTCATATGTTAAAAGAAAGTATACCCTTGGTCATAATTAGCTGATTCTGTGTTTAATGTATTTGTAGCTTCAACTGATTGGGGATGAACATAGTACAAGCTCTTCTGAAAGAAGAAAAGAATGAACAGTACTGATTTCGACTCACTGATTCTGATTTTATGGCTGTGAAACGTTTAGTGTGTTTCAACATTTTTTTTTTTTTTTTATGTGAAAAGACCACTGTATGTGAAGGTACCATAAATATACTTAAATTCCACATACCTTGAATCTAAGAGTGCACTGAAATGCNTTTTGGCTGTGAAACGTTTAGGGTGTTTCAAATTTTTTTTTTTTTTTTTATGTGAAAAGACCACTGTATGTGAAGGTACCATAAATATACTTAAATTCCACATACCTTGAATCTAAGAGTGCACTGAAATGCAGTTGAGTGCCTTCTTTGTTATCAGAGGCAATACAAAGCATTACACAGGGCTGACAAGAGTAAAGGAAAATGGTTCTCAAAAACCCAATGAGCTACGATGTTGCAAAATGTTGTTCTGTTTCGGTTTTGGTTTTTTTGTTTGTTTGNTGCTTTTTCTGTGTAAAAGTGTCCTACCTTAATAAGCTACAGAATCATGGTGTGTTGTTTTTCCTGTCCTCTGCAGTATATTGTTGAACTATTGTAACAACTACAAAACTATACTTAATAGCTGAAGAGCCCTTTTTGGTTTGTTTTTTTTTTTTTTTTTTGGGGAGGGGGGGAAGCTGGAGGATGTTTGGCTGTTTTGGGTTGTGTTGTGGGGGGGTTTTCATTACCTCTGCTATTCAAACTGATGCTGTTTGGAGCAGAATGCTTTTTCCAGGGCTTCAGACAAATATGCATTATAATAGTTGGCCTTTTATGTGTGGTGGCTTCAGAGACTAACTATTGATTTTACAGCTATATACACAGACCCCAGGCTTTTATGTGCATCTGAGATTTTCTTATTAGAAGCTGTTCAGATGAAGCTTTCTTTTTAAGGACAGCAATCCATGCATGTCTGCAGACAGGTAGTCTTCAGAAATTTCTCACTCACTTATCATCAAACAACTTTTTATGGATCAGTGGTAAAGTATAAAGAAAGACCTAAGAAAATGACTGATTGTACAGCTCAGGTGAGAAAAGGACCACAAAGGATCACCAACCGTCTCTGTGGAGACGTGGTACTAGAGGCCATATTTTGCTATTCTTCAGCAGTACTTAGCAGAGGAAAAGTAGCAGTATCTATCCTCAAATGAAGGAACAATACTAAGCTGCCTTTCAATAGAACTGGAAGGTCAACACTAATGGAATAACTATTCATTTCAGATACTGAAAGGACACACATCCTGCCTGTCATGAGTGCTTATTTGGTTCATCCTATAGCAAATTAATCGTGCTATACAAGTAAGTGGGCTAGCAGCCATTGGTCAGTGAACATTTTTTCACTCTGCATCTAAATAACTCACTCAACAGAAACCTGTAAAACAGAATGTGTGTCACACAGCCTGCACCAAGCAGACTACTGGTTTCTACTTTGCAGCAGAGTTAGGAGTACATGATTCCCTGAAGGAATTATCCGAGACAAAGCAGGCTACCTGCACTTTCCTCCTAAGGCACCTAATATTAAAGGGATACAATAGCAACATGGCTGCTTCCCTGGAGACCTCAAGGGGTCACTATTTTTTAAGGAGAAACTTGGACTTGGAAACTTGGTCCTGAATTCCCACAGAATTTCATATATTGAGGCAATCTTCAACTATATTTTCTTCTTAAGCACCAGATAATGAAATAAACCAAAGATATATCTTTAGGTGGAACTGATCTACAGCTGGGAGCTAGCTACATTTTCTCTTGTCTTTCTATTACCTTAAATAAAAATGGAAAAGATAAAAGAGTTCATTAACTCAAGCCTCTCAAAAGGCATGGGGAATAATACCAGAAGGTAGGATAAATAACCAGGAAAGATTACGCAAACCCCTTTAGTTTAGCACTTTTTAGGTTCTGGGAGCTCTGCCTTGCAACAATTCTTTAACATAATATTTTATATGAAGTACTACATGATACATTATTCTGTTCATATGAAATGTACCATGCAATTGATAATAATATCAATAAAATAAAAATGTACGTCCCCTTCAGCAGTTGTGTCTGACAGCACAATATTTACATCTTGGCTATCCCATGGAGCATTCTAAGCAGAAAGCATGAAATATGTAAATGAGATAATTAGTCTGAGACAATTGATGCAGATGTACATCTATGCATGAAGATTCTGAGGACAAAGGAAAGGCCAAGTACTTTCCTTTAACCCTCTGAGAGCTGTGCTACAGATTTATTGAGAAGGAAGATTTTGAAACAACTTCTTCATTGCAAACCAATTAAAGTTTGAATTATATTGCCCTAAATTTTGAAAACTTGTCAAACCTACAGCTAATTCCTCAGAATTTAACTAAGTGATGCATTCACAGTCTGTTTGTATGCTCATGTGAAACACACATACCAGAATGTGCTATCTGATAAAAAACACAGCACATACACATTAAAATACATTTAGTAGAGTCAAATTTTGTCTCTAAAATCTAGTTCTATCAAATGTGCTTAGTTGTGTTTTATTCTTTATGTGTGTTTATATGTGGATTGTAAACTGGATTAATTTTTCCTGTAATCATAACAGACTGTAAGTATAACAACCGTGTGAAATGAGAGCTCCTAAGTGGTGAAACTAGATTATTATTACTGCAAACATAGAGTCTGGATTTCTCTTGTTAAGTGATTCATATCAACTTGATTATGTTGCCACTAAAACGACTGATTCAGTCTTGGCAGCCACACTAGCCTTGTGCTAGAGATCTTGTGGGGCACTGTAGATCAGCAGAGACAGCACATACAATACAGGATTCTGTAAAGGTGTTTCTACAAAATCAAAATTGATTTTTACTCCTCAGACTGTTCTTTGCCTCTAACTCAGGTATTAAGTGCAGTGTTTGTTGCGTGACCCATTGTAAACTAAGGAAGATTTCCTTTCTTCAAACTATTTTACCAATATTCAGAACACTTAATGAAAATGCATATCCCACTGTGCCTCAAAATCAGTGAGAGATTAGCACTTGCTGAATTTAGGGCCTTTTGATTCTCATTGTTGTTGGTCCTCAGCAAGACAGAATTAGAGTTTCTTCGAGTGATATTCACTGTGCTATATATACACCTTCACGGTCTGACTACAATCTGCTCCATCATCTTGATACACATATTTTGTACATTTAAAATATTAGTCCAAAACTTCAGCTGGAATAAATCAATATAAAACACATAATAATTGCCTGAGGGAACTCTGTGCTTGTGCAGTGAATGCTTTTTGTTGAATCATTTTAAATACAGGAATTACAGACCAAGGAGAGTACAGAAATGTGAACAGTATAAATGGTGCCATTGGTCTTTTAAAGAGTAAAACCAGAAATACTAGGAGACAAGAGTGTGAAGAAGCAGCTTAACCACTACATTTGTTAGATAAACAACAAGAAAACACACAGTAACCTTCAGTAAATGCTACAAGGCCACAGACAGAAGGTGTAGGAAAACAAGTAACTAGCAGCAGATCAGTATCTCACTGGGAGTATACAAAATTCTCAGCAAATGTGCTACCATATTACTCAGAGTTGGCTCATTTTCTGCTGCACTCATGACAGAAATACATAGCAAAGTAATGCAATTTCACAAATGCATCACTAACTTCTGCAGGTGATTCAGGAAAAATATGGCAGAATTGTTTTAAAAGAACTACAGACAATTTCAATGATGTCAGACCACATGGCATCACTCAGAATACCTCTATAAAGCATTTTAAAACTATATTGCTCTTATAAACTATCATTACAGGTACACCATCTTTTTGTCATCATCTGGAAACCTGAAATATATCCATAAAAGAATCAAGGCTAAGAAAAAATATATGCCCCTCAAAAAAATAAAAACATTGAGTTAGAAACCTCCAGAGTTTTCCAACTTGCATCCTTCTGTGATTACCTGACCACAACAAGCTGAAGACTGTATAGATCATCACCGTTCATAGCTGTGAATGGTGATAATGATCTGAGTAGCCAGTTCTTCCATGGTAAAGCTCAGCTCAAACAAGAAAACTTCACTGAGGAAATTTCTCCATGTAATTAAACCAAAGATTGTTTTTCAAGTTCTTGGAAACTGTTACTGCTTACTGATCTCATTCTTGGGAGAAAAGATTTAGTCAGCAATATTCAGCAGCTGTGATCCCAAATGCTCCTTATCATAGCAGAGTCTTTTAAGGACAGGACGTGAATTTCTGTAATATTCTTTTATCCAGAAAACATGACTGAGCTAAGATTTGAGAAATTGTTTTCTCTAACTTTCCTTTTATTTTTGCTTAGATTCATAGAATAGTTAGGTTTGGAAAAGACCTTAAGATCATTAAGTTCCAATCCACCTGCCATGAGCAGGGACACCTCACACTAAACCATGACACCCAAGGCTCTCTCCAACTTGGCCTTGAACATTGTCAGGGATGGAGCATTCACAACCTCCCTGGGCAACCCATTCCAGTGGGTTCCATCCCTATAGCCCCCTTCAGATACTGGAAGGCTGCTATGAGGTCTCCATGGAGCCTTCTCTTCTTCAGGCTAAACAGTCCCAACTTTCTCAGCCTATCTTCATATGGGAGATGCTCCAGTCCCCTGATCATGCTCGTGGCCCTCCTCTGGACTTGTTCCAACAGCTCCATGTCCTTTTTATGTTGAAGACACCAGAACTGCACACAATACTCCAGGTGAGGTCTTAGCCTTAACTCTTATCAAATGCTTCCCCTGCATCGTTGATAAATTTAGTTTGCTTGTATTTTCCTATTCCCTGTCTCTGCTTTCTTTCTCAAAGGACACTGATCCTTTTGTTGAATTGGAAGCTGTTCACTCTAAAAATCCAAGATAGGTGAAGAACACAAACCAGAACAATTCTTGTGAATTCTGATTTTCCTCCAAATAAATATGTATGGAGAGCACTAATCTTGGTGACAGTAGGTTTGATTAAAGCCATGAACAGAGCTTTAGACCTGGGTTCAATGCCTATTTTCTTACTTTTCATATCCATGGGTGATGCATGTTTCTATGTAAGACATTGGTAAAATTGTATATAGTTACCAAGACTTCAACACCTGTCTAGACACAAACCTCTGTGTTGCTTATAAGAAATAGAAACAAATGAGAAGCATCAATTTGGTAAACAGTGTGGTGTCTGTGATTTTAAGCTATTTACTACTAATGTTTTAATCTGGCATAGGAACATGACAGCTCATGAAACCTCCTTGCTTCATCCAGACCCAGTTTTCTCATGATAATATGTATTTTCCATGTGTGAAAAATGGCTTAGTAGTGCAATGCTATCCTTCTTTCTTGTTGCTGCTTCGCAAATAGATTGTGTTCCCTTTGCACAGAGGTTAACAACTATGCAGAATAAAAGGGGCCAAAGGAGAATTAAAGCAAGTAACTTGATGAGAAATTTCATGACCTGAATTTATGTCCAAGTGCAACTGTGAATGCCTACAGCAAAATATAAATTAGAAATCTGCCTATTTCTGAAGCCTACCTTGAAATGCAGTTCCCATGCTCAGAGGGTGGCAGTTTTGATCTAGGTTGTTCTCAAACAATAAGGTATTGGTAACTTTACCATTCCTACTAACAAAATGCAATAATTACGAACAAATCTTCATCTAAGTTTAAAAACGTCTATTCTGTACTTGCATCAGAGTGCCAGAATGCTAAGAAACCACCTTGTGCAGTGCTCAAAACCAGAAAAGAGCAAATGTTTTCTTACTATCAGCCAGGCATCATCTCCTCCAAACTTCAAACACACTCCTGTTTACACAGACTGTTTTACAGAAGAGATTGTTTCATTGTCATGAGAAGCTTCAGTGGTTTGATGGGCTAAATCATCACACTTTGTCACTTGATAATGCAAACTTCTCAATCCTTAGCAACATTAATTTTAGAAATGTAAACCATATATTTTATCTGACACAACTAGGAAAGAGCCACCTTAAATTCATATGCATGACTCTCCATATGCATAATGTGTAATCTATAAGTAATCAAAAAAAAAAAAAAAAAGGTTAGCTTCAAAATTGTAAAACCAATCTACAGTAATATTCCCATTCCAACTGCCAAGTTTGAGGTTCCATATGGTGCAGGTAGATCAAATCTTCGCACTTCATATTAAACTAAATGAGTTATAACTGTTCAACTTGGAACATACTACAGTGATACTGCAAATATGCTGAAGGCTTTTTTTGACTTCAGATTTACAATTACAGTGAGGTCTCATGTCTGATTAAGGAGTGCATTTCACTCAATACTGAGAGCCTTGGGGTGAACAGCACGGAAAATTTATTGTGAATACAAAGAAATGACCACATTACTTTTCCATTTAGCTACAGGCATGAGTTTCTTCAAGCCTTCTGAAAAGTTTTAATGGTACCACAATATTAAAAAAATTTAAAAAAAAAAAAAGAGAAAAAAGGTAAATATGGTAAGAACCCAGTATTTGCCTGTTAAAATAGCACATAAATCTGCTTAAATAATTTATGAAACTGAATACATAGACTGCCTGAAAGCCTTTTCATCATTTCATACTACCAGAAGAGGAAGACTACCTTTGCACAGAGAAGAGAAAATAAAGTTGTCAGCTCCTTGCAGGAGATTGGCTTCTGGAAATTCTAATGATACTTAAGCCTACAAAGTCTTCAGGGATATGAAAAACAACACAACAAGTTGACTGGCACACTCATACCTGAGCAGAAAAGAGCAGCTTCTGTTTTGCAAAGTAGCAAAAGTTCTTTACAGTTACAAGTTCTGTAAGTAACACAGGCAATAGATCTTTTGCTTCAATTGAATCCCTCCCACTAATAGCCTATACATCCAGTGTCAGTAGGAAACATCTAGAGGAAACGATCACCAAACATTAGTCCAACAGGTACTATACTTAACAGAAGCAGTGAATGCACAAAAACTACCCAATGTAATAGTCAATGGACTGACTTCACATTTTTAAGTCAAATGTGTTTAAAAGGCATGTTAAAAGCTATGTTCCAGATAAAAATGATGAAGAAAATGTCAGCAATGACAGTTCGGATCTACAGAATCGATTAAATAGCAACTAACTAAAAATTAAATAACAAATTATTTAACTGTAAAAGTATCATTCATCATTGAAAACCACAGGACTGAACCAACACAGTAGATATAATCTCAGTCTTGGAGAGTTTACCAATCCAATAGGCATGTGAGTGATGCTGAAAAAAACTCCCTATGTTTGATCCTTTTTATTATGCTTAGTTACAGCATGCAGTTTACAATTAGTAAAATGAATGAATTGTTTTATCATCGATATCTCATTACATGCATACACAAATTCACAACAGGCAATTTTAAAATCATCTTAGAAAGAGGGCAAGGAAAGGTCTTTTTTCCCAAGTTTTGAAATATTCCTGAGGCATCAATCACCAAATAGATGGGAAGAACAACTCAGGACTTCGCTTTTGTGGATCAAGACCAAGACAACTTTCAGTTGCTTGAATTCTGCTGTATAAAATAAATATAATTCTATATGTGTGTTAAGTTCATTCACAGCAATCAGAAAACAATCTTATTTGTTTAATATTTCTCTTGATGTGAAAGAGCAATTTCTCTGCCATAGTTCTATCTTCCCATGAAAAAGTGGCAACTTTTTTTCAGCAAAGACACTGTGCTTTCCCTTCTTCTCTTCTCTGAAGAGAAACTATTGCACCACAAATCAACAGAAGAAAGGACAGCACAGAAGAGCATTTCATTGCTGCTTTGATTCCTTTTTCCTCAGCTAAGATGCAAAAGCTCCCATCACAACTTATTGCCAAAATGCATCTAGTAAGCACATACACAAAGTGGTTTTGCTAAGAAGCAATGAAAGACTAGATACCTGAGAAAGGAAGAGTTCAAGAGACAGCTTCATAAAAGGGACTTTCTAACAGTACATTGACTTCACTGCTCTTTAAATTAGGTTTAACTTCAGGAATGATTACAAATTGCTTTCTCACAGGTGTGGAAGAAGTGACAAGACATCACAAAATCTCTGTCATGATCTACACGCGGAAGACCCTGCCATCTCACTTTTTATTTACTGTTATTTAGCAGCCTGCATTTTCATTCATGGGATTCAGCATCATCTGAGCTACACAACTGAGACTTTGCGCAATCTAAATAATCTATACTTTAATTCACCTCCCCCAAATATTTCTTGTTTTCAGTTTTGACTTTAATCAAAGCAAACACATTGAATCATTGTGGGGTTTTTTTTGTGGTTTTTTTTTTTTTTTGTTTGTTTGTTTTTTTCTCTATGGTAATATCTTATTTTTTCTAATTAAAAAAAACCTTTATCTGCCTTTGTTTCCACTGTTTACACCAAACCACCTCCTTATAATCCTTACAGTTAAAGNTTGTGGGGTTTTTTTTTTGGTTTTTTTTTTTTTTTGTTTGTTTGTTTTTTTCTCTATGGTAATATCTTATTTTTTCTAATTAAAAAAAACCTTTATCTGCCTTTGTTTCCACTGTTTACACCAAACCACCTCCTTATAATCCTTACAGTTAAAGTACTACTGCCTGTTACAGGACATGAGTTTCTTTCCATGCCTATTTGTTCAGTACTGGGCAGCTTTCCAGCACGAGAATTTGGACTTTAGAGCCTGACCTTTAAGTATTCTGCAGTCAGTGTGAAAGTTTCCATTGATTTCAGTGGCATTTGGAGTCAGGTCTTGGCCCCTAGTGTGACCTTATTTTCTTCCTAAAATGTAAATTGTTGACAACATTGGCAAAGGATGCTAAGGTAATCAATTCTATTCCAGCTATAAATTTGATTTTATTGGCGAGTGTAGCCTTACAGATACGTGTGAAGAATGTTCTAAGCCAGCACAGTATTGTAAATCTGACCTTACAAATTTAAAATAAATACACCAAAATATTTAAAAGCACACACACACATCCACTCTAGTCCCACCAGTGTTTTTAAAGGAGTTTATAGGCTTTGATATATATAAGGATTTGAAGTTCAGTAAGCTCTTCCAAGTAATGCAGTTAACTGTCTACAGGTTTCTTCAATGAAGTTTTAGATAGGAATAAGAGTTTTTATAATAATAATTATTATTTACAAATAATGAGACTTATAAATATAGATGTCTATCTCAAGAAACTCTTTTCTTAGAATCAGAATAGAATCATAGAATAGTTAGGGCTAGAAAGGACCTTAAGATCATCTAGCTCCAACCCCCCTGCCATAAGCAGGGACACCTCACACTACACTCTGTCACCCAAGGCTCTGTCCAACCTGGCCTTGAACACCACCAGGGATGGAGCATTCACAAATTCCTCGGGCAACCCATTCCAGTGCCTCACCATCCTCACAGGAAAGAATTTCTTCCTTAGATCCAGTCTAAACTTCCCCTGTTTAAGTTTTAACTCATTACCCCTTGTACTGTCGCTAGAGTCCCTAACGAAGAGTCCCTCCCCAGCATCCCTATAGCCCCCCTTCAGATACTGGAAGGCTGCTATGAGGTCTCCACACAGCCTTCTCTTCTCCAGGCTGAACAGCCCCAACTTTATCAGCCCATCTTCATAGGTGCTCCAG
>NDXB01001123.1:1374-12885 GCA_002631895.1 Agapornis roseicollis | reverse complement strand
ACACAAAAAATGAGGTAACAGGTATGGAAAAAAAAAAAAAAAGAAAAAAAAACCAAAATCAAAACCAAAACCACAAACCAAAACAAACAGCATCAAAGTAAACACAAGATCTCCATGTTTGGTGAACAGGAGCCACTATATCCCCCAAAATATATAGTCATCACTGTGAAGGTCTGTTAAAAAACATCTATTTAAAAGAAAGTTATTCAGGCCCACAAGTAAGCTGGAAACAGCTCAGGTATGCTAATAAAATGTAATATAATACATTTCTATTCATCATCAGCCATTCTCTTGCTGAAATAGGGTAAAGGCTTCATCTTGTACTTGTCCTGTCCATCATACTGAAGATTTTGGCCAGAACCCTAGCAAGCTGGCAAGAATTAGTTGGCAAGTTCATGACACTGTCATTTAAGACCATCTCCTTGGTGACCTTACCACCAGCACTGAACTTCACAGTGATAGTTCTCCCCAAAGAACTGAGAGACAATTCTTTGGTTGAATTATCTGTTGTCAGAATACAGACAGACTGAGATGATTGTCAAAACCCTCACATAGCAACAAGCTATAAATAATACCCTAAGCTTTTCAGCTATTTCAAAATTTCAGACAGATGCAGCCACAATGTGAATAACAGGTATGGTGGCAGAGGAGAAAGGAGACTGTGCAGAGCTGTGCAGCTATATTGTGTGATGGGGAACAGATGTGCCAAAACTGAGAGAAAGAGGGAGAGGTCGGGGGGAGGCCTGGCTTCTATGAAACTTTCCCTCAGAAAAATCTAGCCTTTAATACACAGGAAAACATTACCTTTGAAATACAAGGGTCTGAAACACTTTGATGTAGTTATGACAAACTAGACCAGGTGAGAATCTTCCATCTGCAAGGTTCTAAAATTGATGAACAGACTTCTTTCACTGCTGAGTCATGCACACCATAGGCAAGTACAAAATAAAAGGAAAAATACAATCACAAATAAAATAAAACCCTCCAAAATGAAACAAAAGAATGAGATTAAAAGGCAAGGTCTGAAAATCAAATAAAATTTCACTTTTTAAATCATAGCCCTGAAATATTTATTAGCTACTGATCATGGGGCTTACGGTGAGGTCTACTTTCTCATTTTCAAAACTCTTCAGTAATTTCTCAGCTCTTTCAGAATCAGCCACGATTTTTTCCCAACCAAATTTACAATCTGAAAAGCTCTAAGTGGGTTGATTAGAATTTCCTCACAACTTGCATGTATGTTTGGACAGCTTACAGTATTAATCTTTACCTTTTTATTTACTATATTATTAGGAGCTCTTCATGGTGTCATGGTACTATGGACTATGTGGTGCACACATGAAGAACCAGTCTTTGCTGCCAGTCAATCTACTGAGATAATGCCTATAATAAGATAAAAGATCAAAATATTTATCATATGACTAATTCAAATAGCCACATACTAAATCAGTGGGAATGAAGTAAGTCAAGTATTGATACTGTGATTGTCACTTGTGCAATTTTTCCCTATAGGACACCAAACCCCTATTTTTCTCAATATGCATAGTTATTCCTCATTTATTTTAGTCCTTGTGTTAGCTTTTAAGTGGAATGACAAATGAAAAAGCATGAAAACAAACTCTTCAGAGCCTTGTAAGAAATTTCTCTGACACACTTGCTCGTGATACTTGCTCTCAGCTGCACTTCCCCTTTGCTTTACTCAGAATTTACAAACACTTAAGCATTTTCTAACCTACATGAGTGGAAAAAGGAAAGTAAACAACCCCTTCTCCTCCAGGCAAGTGAGAATTGTGTCACTGACTCCACAAAGGGCTGAGCTTTAGCAAGAAGGCCAGTATTTTATGACTCTGGCCATAAAAGATTCTAATTCTACGTAGCTCGGTAAATACAATGTTAATACTACTTGAAGTTGGCCACAGCATTGTTAAGGTAACAGCACAAGGCTTAGGACTTGTCAGTCTGTTTAAAAACTACTAACTGATTCCTTTGTTGTGACATACCGAGGATTCTTTGTTCCAAAACAGGGCCAGGATAAAAAAAAACAAAAATAAATAAATAAATAAAAACCCAACCCAAAAAGCAACCAACCAACCAAACAAAAAAGAAGAATCAAAGAGATTCCAGTTTTCTGATAGTGCATTGTTAGTGAGATTGTCTGGTTAATGGTTTGAAAAAAATGTTCTACTGTGCCATTTGATGCTTCATGAAATGAAGCAACTTTGTCATACTTCACTGCATTTAGACCTAACAACATGTCAAATTCTTCTGAAATAAACTGTGGGCCATTGACTGAGACAATTTCCTCTGGCAAACCATCTGCAGTAAAAAATTCCCTTATGATTTAATTTATTTATTTCATAGTAGGGTAGTCTATATTGCTACTACTCCAGATGACATGAAGCTGCTGAGCTTTGGAAGGGAAAGGCAAGGTACAAACAGCAGTCTTAAATACTAAGTAGAATAACTTTTTAACCTTTTCCTTTATCACACAGAATGTTACCGAACATTGATTACCCATCTTCCACTTTGTGGCTGAACTGAACTGCTGAGTAAGTGCATCTTTCACTTGAAGTGGTGGTAAAGATTCATATGAAATCACACTTCATTTTATCCTTCTTTATAGCCAACAGCATTGCCTGTTGAACTGTTAGGTACATGTGTTGGCATTTTTTTATTTCTTATAGCTTTTCTTAGCATGACATCAAGAAAAATTATTCTAAATAAACACCTAGGCACTCACAGTGTATTATATGTTTTATGGGAGTTAGTACTGATTGAATAGATTCAATATCCTCCAGCAGTGATTTGTAATTCTGAAAAAAAAAATAAAGAAATCTAAGTTCATGACATACACAATTTAACTTTAAAAATATCTTTAAATACTGTCAGTTCTCCAGGTTTTTAAATCACCGTCTTTGCATCTGTTTTCTAGTCTCATGCCTAGACAACATATTTACTACAAGGAAAGTTACGATAAAGGTAGGAGAGTACTGTGCAAATATAAGGTAACTTATAATGAAATTACCATTTATAAGAAATCTGATCTCCTAGAATCCTAATTTTCATTTCAGGTAAGTGGGATTTGGGCTTCCAAGGTCTCCAACTAGCAACTTGAGATGTCAATTTCTAAATAATTAATTTTAGATTCACAAAGAGCTATATGTGGTTGATATGTGAGTCAAAGCTTAGATCCCCTGCAGCCCGTACATTTCTTCTTCTCCCTTTGGATGTTATAAGAATGTACACATCTTAAAACACACAGATAAACATATCCCAAAATAGACAGTATTAAATTTACTCCTGCTGATTTTGTTACACTTTGTATAAATATTCATTGGCACAAGGGTGGAAATCCAGTTTCCTCTATCCCAGGGAAGCAATTTACCTGCTAGAGTTCAAAGTAATTCTTGGCTTTACCTTGGAAAAAAGATTTCGCGCAATCCACAGAATTTCCTATAACTTGCTCATGAAAGCAGTTCAACTACATAAAACTCAGCCAGATCAGCCCCAACCACCTTACAGAAGAAAGTGGCTGTATTTTGCATACTATTAGCTGCAAGACCTACATGAATTAGATGAAAACTAAGAGGAAATGCTTAAAATGGGTTGGTTTTTTATATGAAAAATACCCTGTAAAAATTGATCAGATGATATTTCAGTGGAACAATATGGCTTCAGTGGAATAAATCAATGATTTGAAAATTCTTTTTCCAGTCTTCCTGTAAACTTCCCCCATCCCCCTTTGTTTCATTGTCCTCTATATGCCTCTTGATATTTGCTCATTGTGTGGATACCAGAAAGCAAATATAAAGTATTTTTCATTATTTAGGAACGTCTCAGAACTCCCAACAATAGAATTAGTAGGAAACTGGGGTCTGAGAAGCTACCACACTTTCATTTTTACAAATTATTTTCCTCCTATTATGAAGTATTTGATGCACTGATGTTTCAAGAAATGACAGGGTTATTCAAGAAATGCAAATTAAAAAACCTAAAGTTTTTGCATTCAGTCCATCAGTGACTACAAGTGCCAAAGGGATCAGAATTAAATACCTGCTCAGCACCCCCATAAGATGATGCTGAATACATTGCTGCTTATCAATATATCAAATAAAAATTCCACCACTTAGTACTATGCCTGGTGCATTATAAATTCTAAGAGCAAACCTTACAGAGAAGACAATAGTGGTGAACTGTGCAGAGAAGTTATGTTGCTTTATCACTTCACAACTGCTGGGTTATGGTTTTTTTGGAGCTGACCCTCTAGGAGCCCATAAAATTTGCTTGTTTGGAGGGATTTCTTTGGGAAATGCTAGGTAACTAAGATGTTTACCTTGTAGATCAATATAGCATATCAATGCAGATTTACTTTTCCTTACATCTACTCACTATAGCATGGACAACTTCTTGCAATACAGAACCAGGAATCAATTAAATTTTACTTTATTAAGTAGCTCTTAGAGTAGTTTTGATACCTAATATAACAGCTAGTTGCACATTACTTACTTGTACCTGTAATGCTGTTTATAAGTGTACAGTGTGTATAAGTTCTAGACTCCATTCTGCAAATCATTAATTTTAGTTGTTGAGGTAGACTGCAGTTACTGTATTACTAATCTTCAGATTTACTGATCTCTTTGCTTTACTCATTATATCCATGTTCAAGCCTGCAGTATGCTCTGCCCCCTTTAGGAAAAAAAAAAAAACAACAAATTCTTTTTTAGGCATAATAAGTACATTTAACTGCTCAATTTTATCTTTGGCATGTATAAACTGCTTTCTTTTCTCTCCTAGCAAAATCGACTTTGGAAGTTGATCTCAATATATACAACAGTACTTGCTTTTGCTCTTCTTAAGAATTCATTGTTCTCATGAATACAGAACAGGCCTTTAGCATGCACTTAGAGGTTGCAACTGCATAAGTATTGGTTTGCACCTTGCCTTTCAAATCCCAGTAGTAGAATCATTCCTGCCATACAGTAACCAGGAACTAGAATTACCTTCATCCATTCCAAAATATATTTCTTTTCCACAGTAACATAGTTTTAGTTGGACATAAGAGAACCAAGTTCTGGACTGAACAAGTTGTAGGCTCCCTTTTTCTCAGTGTGCCATGGGAACTTTGCTTTACTGATTATTACAGTCAGCTTCTTAGAAAAATGTGGTCTCATTTATACTATAATCTGGCTTTCCTGCTGTGTGAGCTACAACTTTCCCATTTAAGTTAATAGAAATCCAAGAGACAGAGAAACAGGACTGTTGCATTGCTTGCAGCATTGACAGGCATGCTGTACATTGACTTTGTTTTTCAAAACCTGATTTTATGTTTAATCATAGTCAGTATTCATGTAGGTATACTGCTGTTTTGACTGCGTCTTGGAATCATAAAAGAAACCTAACTATTGTTTGAATCTATGAATTATTTTTAATAAGTTGAATAAAATTTGCATTTACACAGTTCACTCTCTCAAAGGCTGGCTGATGAATTTTTGTAAGGTACATTAACACCTTCCTGAAGCAGTGAGTCTATTGTTTCAGTCACTATCATTACCTATGAAGTCTATTTGGAAGAGACAGTTTTTAACATTTTTTTTTTTGTTAAGGTAGGAATTGAATAATTGAAATGAAGTTGCAGTCTAGCATCTCACCAAGTTTATACCAACCAGTGCTTTGGGCACCATTTAAACTGAACACAATCTATGAAGTACTTATACTATATTTCCCAAAGTGAAATTTCATTCCTTTACAAAAATGGAAATATTCCCACTATTTTCACATCACAAGTTCCATCTGTTAAATTAGACCGAATGAAGCAAATTCCTAAAGCTGAGCCCTGGAAATGCTGCACTGGCTGCTAGCATATTTACCCAAAGTATTTTATAGAAGTGGTTGAAAGGCTCAGTTTAGCTGTTCAAACCACTACTTTCCTACTCTCCTCTCACTGCACTTTGTGCCATTGTGACAGTTTTAGTATTTTTTTGATTAAAATCTCAGCTACATGGTCAGAGTTTCATAGGCTTTGGTGTAGCTATATCTTAAGATGTTAATCCTTGCTGCCTAACTCCTATTATAAACATTATTATTACATAGCAAACTGTTCATTCTTAATATAGTAATCTTTCAGAAGTCTGAAGAGACTCTGGCTTATCTCAGTCAACACATAACAGGATGGGACAGGCTAGAATACATGCACTACAGAAAAGTAATTTATTCATACTCTGTCACAATCTGTTAAGAGATTATCAACACTAGTTAAAACTTATTTAGAAACCCACTTGAAAAAACAGAGTAGTATTTACTTTTGAGTATACCACTTTGCAATTTCCTCTGATGGTCTCCAAACTCTGTAATGCCTCTGATGAACACATCTACTTCCCTGCTCTTCTTGTCATTATAACTTCCTACCCAGCATCACCCCTTTTCTCCAGCAGCCTGTTTTCTAAATTCAACAGCATTAAACTTAGAGCAATCCCTCACTTCTTTCAAAATTGGCCCCAGATACACAAAAAAGAGAAAAGGTCTTTATCAGACAGCAACAATAATTATTATAAATTATTTGGTTTATATATTTAATATATAAATTATGTATAATTGTATATTATATGTATTGGATATATAAATTATATCCACCATGAGAACCTTACTCAAACCCAATGAAACACATAACTGACTTAAGAAATCTTGTCAACAGCTGAAAATGTGCATTTTCTGAAGCTACTGTTTCAACTATTTGTACTTTTGCAATACATGAACTTCAAGACTACATATGCCAGTTCTGCCTCTCTAAAACCAGCACTGGTCAGAGAAATGTCAAGAGATCAGACCAGCGAACACTGTAAATAATGGTAGCCTACCTCAAGATCACAGCATGAGCAAGTAACAAAATAATACACTCCCCTGTTTGCCTCACTGGATGGATCTTTATGTTTGCTTTTGTGTGGCTTTGTCCAACTCTCCAACACAGTTGTATGAGCAAGAGAAAGCACATGACTGGTTAAAATAGCAATCCCCTGGATTCCTTGTCAGAATCTGGAAACTAAGCAGAGGACAACAGTAATATCATTTAGACATGTCCAGTAAGAGAAGGGTAAGATAACCTTATTTTAATCTTAAAAACTACTACAGATCACTCAGTTTTTTTCAAAGCAACTTACACACTATGGAAGTGTAATTTCCAAAGCAAAATGCTTCACTTTCATAGCTGAATTTGCGATTGCTCCATGTGCCAACAGAAGGCTGTCTAATCTTCCAGTTAGCTGAATAAGGATTTCTGAGTGGCCCAAATGTTGCAAAAGAAACAACCTTTTCTCAAGTTCCCCAATTGTTTGGGACATGTGAATTTAAACAAAACACTGGTGAGTACAACACATCAAACTCATTGACCATTTTGACTGCTAATGCAATATTAATCTGTTTTCACCACAAAAACCTAGATATCAGAAATAGGATTGCAATCTTACTGCCCATTTTCACTCGGGGGGAACATCAAACTAATTTCAAACAGCTAATTGAACAACATTATTTAATGTGTTGACATACAAGGAAATCTAGACTTCTGTATTCTAGCAAAATACAGATTTTTATATAACACTATGGTGTCAACCTAAAAATAAAATAAAATCTTCTGTATTACACAGAGTATTTTTCTCAATAACTCTGAATAAAACAAAATAATACATTTGAATAGTATCATACAGTAATGCACCTGTGAAAAGCACTATACTGTATTTCTTTAACAGGGAAAGCATCCTTCTAATTCATTTCTCTTTATGATATTCACAAAAAAGGCATAAAGTCAATAACAAAACTGTAAGATTTACCAGAAAAAACTGTTTCTGTGCTTTTTGTTATCCAGAAAAAGATAACAAAAAACCAAATTTTGGAGAGGGATAAAGGTCAGTAATTTAATTCATCTTTGTCCTTTTTTTAGACTTATTGCTAACAAAATAAAATAAGATTGTGCATATAACCATTTAATGATTTAATGATAATCTATGATTTTACTTATTAGGTTTAAGGTTGGAAGAGCCCTTGCAGATCACCTAGTTGCCACCCCCCTGCCATGTTCAAATAAATAGCTACTTGGAAAGAAAATTTTCCTCTTAAAAATAATGCAGAAATTTTCTTTTCTATGATAAAAAATTGTTTTTAGAAACTTGGGAAATTGTTAAAGAAAAGAATATGAAAATTGAATATGGAAAAAAATCCTTCATATGAATAAATATAAATAGACTGTTAAGAATCTCAGAAAGTGAAAAACTGTGGACAGAAAAAAAACCCCATGATATTGGACACTGAAACCAAAGTCTAGTGTTGACAGCACTATTCTGTCCCGATATCTGGACAGAAATCAGGTAAGTAAATAGCTGACAATTTAACTTGGATGAAAAATTCTGAACTTGATTTTTCAACAGTTAAGATGCTCTGATATCAAGACAATTTGTGCAAATCTACATATAAGGTGCTTATGATTTCTTTGAGCACATTTTGAGGCTTAATTTCTGCCTGAAATAGTTCCAGGGAAGTCAATAAGTTGCCTGAGGGATAAACTTAGGTATGTTCAGAAGACCACAAATGATCAAATTACTCCACTTTATGGCATTATGCTCTCACCAGAGATGTTCTAACAGATTGTATGTGTTTCTAACTTAATTGAAAGGAGCCAAGTAACTTAATTGAAAAGAACAAGTTTAAATCTCCAGCTTTCATTCACACTCCCTTTCTCCCATCTACCAGCAGGCACATTTACAAATTCATCCCTCTCCCATTCCCTAGTCAATGAGCTAAGTGACATACATGCTGACCTCATGTCTGCTGGGCAATAGGGAGCCTTAGTAGTTGTAGTCATTTGACAAGCCATGCCTTCTTAACCAAGAAGTCTGTGCACTTGTGTGAATGTATGTCAGTCAAAATACACTTAATTCAGAATAATTGCTTCATACTTCACAACCTGACACATCTGACTTATAAGAACAATCCTGAAAAATATTTTTAGGGTTTTTGGTTTATTTGGTTGTATTTTTTTGTTTGTTTGCTTTTTTTTTATTACTCCACTAACACAGTTAAAATTCTGCAGTTAATAAAATTATGTATTTTCTTATACGTATATTCATAACAAATTGGGGGGGTTTGGTCACATACGTGCATCACTGAAATGTCTGCTTTCTACCCTTAATGTTTCTGTACAGTTGGTTTTATAAGTTATTTCACAGGAGGATACTAATGGCATTAGGAAGATAAAATCTAAATTCCCTGCATTTCAAAGTCCATTTGTTTCCATGAATGACTCTGAAAATAGCAAGCTGGAGAGTTTGGTTGTAGATGTACTTTCTGTTGTTAGTACAGCAGCCTCTGCAATTTTTCTTGGACTTTTAATTACAGCTACCCAGCAGTTCAATAGACTTTCCTTTATCTTTTAGGAATTGAGGATTAGGACAGGTGTCTTAAAATACAAACAGCAAGAAAGGTTGTTACATTTTAAAATTTAATTATACTCATTAATTCTCTGAGATCAGACATTTCTGCCAATAAGCTTTTCTAGGTGCTTTGCTTTTTTCTGTATGTGACAAGCAGTACAATACTCATGAGGGATAGTATTTTAAGCAGGAGCACAGAGTCAGGGAAAGAAAGTAAAGCTATCTTCACACCTGCAACAGAACAACTAACAGCAGAAAACCAATTTGTATATTTGGGACTATGAGCAGATCAATTACTGGGTGGGGGCAACCTGCATTACCCTACATAATGATGTAGATTAAGGAATATAATTTAAAATACATCACATTATAATTTCAAAGAATGACTTTCTTAGCTTCTACACAAAATTTATCTGATTTTTTACTATTCAAATTGACCCTGTTCTCTGAAGATGGCTATGCCTATTAAAGACTATTCAGCTAATTATTTTTCTTCTTATCCACTACTCCGTAATGTATTTTCTCCTGTGGATTGATAAAATAAAGGTCAGGCTTCAGAGGGTGACAAAGTGTAAGTCAGGATGATTTATTATTCAGCTGAGAGTGCTAGCATACCATTTGATAATTATTCCAATCAGTTTAAAATTGCCTCTTAATGATGACAGCGAATGTTACCAATAATTTCTTAAGCAAGATCTGCCAGCATGCAAGAGGTAATAACAGCAGCAAAACAGGTAAAGGGCCACTGAGGAGCCCTTGGGGACTTTCTTAATATGCATCTAAAAGAACATGACTCAAAACCAGAAGGATAATACAAAATCTCGTATCATCTTGTATTTCAATTTAGAAAAGCATTCATCAGAACGAATGTTTTTTAATATTCTTGAGTCTATATTTTTGCATGGAACTCTTCAAATAGAAATACAAAGAAAAATATATTTCTGTTAAGTGTATGAATGGTGTTAGAATGAAAAAGGTCTTTTGAAGCAGTTAACAGCTTGAGGGAATTTATCTATAAATAAAAAGCTACAGTGAAGATTTAAAATACATAGCAAAGTGACATAATGGAGTACGCTAAAAATGGGCATCTGCATAAAATACGACTTAATACAATATTGATAAATACTTATTAAGAAGCCACATTGAGCAGAAAACATATATTGTCTTTTGGATGCTGCAGACTCTACACAGCAAAGGTTTATTTGCAGATAAATATGTGGTTCCAGAAAAGTCACCTGTACCACTTGGACAAGGAGTAAGTCTGCTGATGAGACAACTGCAGATATACTTTGAAGAAAACTGCTCTAGCTAGCAGTCCCATCCCCATTTACTGCTGTCATGTCCAATGCCTTCTGGGAGAAAGTAATGTCCCAGAATAAACCCATTTGCAATACTAAATTATGGTGTTTGGTACTGTTACTTAGAAGCTTAGAACATTTTTATATTGATCTCAGGCTCTCTTTCACACCCCTGAGGTAATTACAGGCCCAGGAAGTGCCTCTAGCTCTATTTATGGTGCAGATTAAGTGGATTGTGTGGACAGGAATACCTTTCAAATTTAATAGCTACCCTTTAGCTCAGAGATAGAACATTTGGTGACATGATTGGTAAATTCAGGAGTGAAAACTTAAGGTATAAAGCAGATACTGAGAATGAAATATTTGACTCCTCTGATTCTGAAAAAACCTAACATGTGAAAGAAACAAAAAACCTTGGATCCTCAAAGGTAAAACCTGTACCAAACATAGACCAGTAACATATTGATACTTTTATCATATTTGCTTAATTTGATACTGATGGATCTATGTTTAGATTCAAATTTTTCACAACATACAGAAGACACTTCAACAAGGTTTTATCGCACAGTAAGTTTTTAGTTCTAAAATCAGTTCCCACATTACTTTGAGAATACAGATTTATATACAAATCCTACTGGCTTCAAAGAGACTGAAATAAAACCTGTTACAGTTATTGTACCATAAATGATTTCAGAAATAATATTCATTACTAAGCCCTGTAGAGCGTTTTCAGGTCATGTAGCCTTGAAGCTCATCTGATTACCTGATCAAAAAAAAAAAAAAAAAAAACACAACAC
>NDXB01001121.1:87608-101805 GCA_002631895.1 Agapornis roseicollis | reverse complement strand
GGGTTTTTTTTTTTTTTTTTTTTTTAACCTATTCTTTGTTGAATTATTGTCAGGAATTTTTAGATGTCAATCAATACTTACTGTGAATGTGCTGGGTTTGGTTTCTCTGTTGCAACTAGCATACCACTGGAGACTTTAGATAGCTCTTTTACTTTAACATGGCATAGTTTCTATTAAATAAGCTTCCTGGAAGTGGCACTTTGGCTGAAATGTTGAGATTATCTATTCATGTATAGATGGTGAATAAATTAACGTTCCTGGTCTTTTTCACTAACAGAGATGCATTTTAGTAAATTATAGGATCTGATTATCTTTAATATTGTAACACAAAGAATTTGATCAGATCTCTTTGTGGCTGAGTACAGGACCAAGCTAAGAGCAAGGGGGGTAAGACTAAGGAATCCAAATAAATGTGATGTGCTTGCTACATAAACCACCATACATACCACAGTAACAGTCTTGTAACCTACACAACCCAAAATGTTACTTTCTTACATTTTTTATGAATATAATTCTGGATAAAAATGAAACCTTTATCCTATGCCTGGGACTGCCAAGCCAGAGCAATCCCTTGTTCCCAAGAAACTTGATGTATAATCTCTGATTTTTCATTCCAACATGGGGCAAGTGGTATTATGAAAAGCAAGGCTAACTGCAAGGCAGACAGAAGTGAGCTGGAAACAGTGTGAAATGTGGAAGGCAGGAGCGGTGACCAAGGAGCCACACTGCAGAGTGGCAAGTTGGGGTCCCATTCAGACCCAGGGACAGTGATGGGGCTGTGGTCAAGCTGAGCCACGGTCTGACAATCACCCAGCCACAAGGCAGGCATGTGGCCAGGACAGGAAACCCAGCCGGAGGGTCTGGATCTGGGTCAGAATCCAGATATGAGCCTGGGTGCAGATGTAGCACATCCAGGGGCCAGCAGTAGAACCTCAGACCTAAAAGTAACTCCCAAGAAAATGGACAAGCAGCCCCTACATGATGCTTTCTTCACAACAGTTTATGAAGCAACCTTGAAGCACAATATTCATGTAATTTAACTACTCTATATCATCTATAGGAGGGACATAAGTTATTTTGCAGAACACTGAAAAGTGTGCTTCTGTTAATTTTTTTTTGAATGAAAACAGGGGAACACTAAAATCCAGAAGGTACTAATAAACATTTATCAGATGCAATAGGTGCAAAATATGTTCAGTGAAAGAGTAGGGCCATTCCCTCTATAGCAGCTTTGGTAAGGAGAGTAAATAATATTTATTTCTAAAAGCATTTGACAGTTATGACTGGTTTGGCCTGAATAGTTTACTTTTTAGGAATAATAATAATGCATTCTGTGAAGAATTCTGTGAATAATGTAGATAAGATGACTCATAAAAAGGATGCCGATGCAAACTTAGGGTATCAGAATTTGGTCCACATTAAATTTTTTCACTAATAGAACTGATCCAACAATCAAACTATATTTCAATGAGTTTGTATTAAGCTTACTGTAACTTTTTTCTACATTATTATTTTTAGGCAGAGTTTCCCTTGTTTATTTTATTTTTTTTAACCTAATTTGCATAGTTAAGTCTAGCCTACAGATAACTTGAATAAGATGCCACATTTTGCATTCTGCGATTTTCTCTGAAACAAATAAATCATTTCAGTGAAGTGATGATTTTTCCTAGACTTGTACAGCCCTTGTCTATGGTTTGAAAGATATCAAGAAGATTAAATATCTTTAAAAGTGCCTAAATCAGAATTATGGTTTCTGACTTTTAGCACATAAAAAATTGTTTGTTTGTTTGTTTGCTTGTTTGTTTTTTGTATAAAAATACTAACACAACCTGTTCTGTCAATAATTTTATATATATTTCTATCTACTTTCTCAGTCCATAAACCATTTGACAGAAGCTAAAAATTCAAGCAGCCAAGTTTTAATTTCAAACAAAATGAAAAGCTAAAAAGAAGTTTTTTGTTTTAATTACTGTAAGAGGACATGAAGGCTTTTAAAGATCAAGTATTTTCAAATTACACAGGCTGATTGTTACCACTAGTATTCTATATTCAGAATCTATAGAATGAAGGTTAGCAAAAGAGAAGCGTATCTCTAATAAAGCAAATTAATAGATAAAAAAAGTCTCCATGCTCACCTAAGTAATGTGATTGAGACAAAGACTGATACTGTTAACGTTTGAGAATTTCATGGATATTTATTTGTTCTTCTACTTTATTCATGAGTTCTGAGTCTGAGCTCACAGGAAGTCCTGAAACTTTCAATCTGTTTTTAGAACACAGTTCTGGGTCACCAAATACTAATACACACCCAGCACACAGAACATTAACACAATGAACATTCAACCTGCTCTACTTCAACTCAGAAACAAATTGAGAATAAATCACTTTCAGCATGCTATGATGGATGAAAATGATATGTGTCAAACAGGAGAATAGTTTAAAATCGAGGGATGAGAATTACTGTAAACTAATGTAAGGCAGGTAGACGCTTGTTGGAAGACTGTACTCAGAAAAGTTATCAATAGCTTACTGTCAAAGTGGATAGATGAATGAAGTGGTTCATAGGGTTTGTTCTGCTTCTAGCATCATTCAGTATTTCCTGAATGATGAAAGAGACGAAGAACTTATCAAATCTTTCAGATGACACAAAGCTGGGAGCCATTGCAAGTATTGGAAAAACACGATTAGAATTCAAAGTAATTTTTACTAACTAAAAATTGTCTAAAAAACCAGGATGTGACTGAATGTGGCAAATAAAAGTATTTTGTGTGGGTGAAACAATTAACTGCACAATTACAACAGAGCAGATGATTCACAACGCAGAAACAACTGTGGAGTCAAAAATGAGCTGAATATGAGTCAACATATTTTTGCTGAATAAAAATGCTCAAACATTTCCTGGTATATTAGCTAATATGCTATATGGAAGGGCTGTAGAAAAATCCTTCCAGTTCACTTATACTGGTAAGGCTGCACCCGAAATGGTGTGTCCACTTTTGGAAAACGGTGGTTTGTATAGTTAGGGAAGCATGAGAAAAAACTTTACATCCAAATTCATAAAAACTACTGGAAGCTACTCTCCTTTTCCACTGGGGATAAGAGAAGAAATAATGAGCCTAAAATACAAACCACAAAATGGGTTTAAATTGCAGCAAGAGAGATTTCAGTTAAACATTAAGAGAACACTTTCTAAAACAGAAAGTAAGTACAGATAGAAGGCTGTTTGAAGAATTTGTAGTATTTCCATTGCTGAGAGTTTTTAAGAACCTATCAAACAAACGTCTTTCGAGAATGAGAAAAGCTAAACCTGATCCTTTTCTGAGGCAAGGGCACTCAACTGCATTCTCACTTGTGGTCTCTTGCATCCATATTGTGTAACATAAGGCTTTCTCTCTATTCATAAAAAATATTCTCTCTATTCTAAAATATTTCACAAACCTTAGTCCTATGGAAATATTTGATGGACATGTAGTACAACCACTGAACAGATACCTGCATCATAATTTGGCTACAGACCCTCTGTCTAAAGCTGGAAATGTCAGGAAGTGGGTTGAAAGGTAAAGAAATCAAGAAGCAATCTATTTCTTCAAAGAATCAAAACACACCCAATATTGTAGTACTGGAAGTAACTACTTTTTTTTTTTTTCTTTGTTGGCTGAGTTGCTTTTCCTAAGCAGCTATTGGTGTCACACTGCTCAATAGCAAATAAAACAGCTGTAGAATGGGATTTACTTTTACAGTGGTCCTAAATGCACACACTGAGCAATTTGCACAATCTGCCTCACAACTTGAATGAGTTAAAATGTACCCCTGTGGACTACTTTCAAAAACCTATTTGGAAGAATATACACTGTCTCACACTGAAAAAGATCAGGGGAAAAGCAGCAATGTGTCAGAGGCTGTAGCTGATGAAAAGAAGCAAAAGGAACAATAGAAATAAGGATCTGTTTTTCACTTTTTCCTTTCCACTCCATTTATGAAGGAGCTTTTTATCGTAACACTATAAAACTACACATAATAATAATTGAGAATGTGGAACAAAACCAAGGAAGCACTATGCAAAATTAGAATCTGGCCTTGAAAAGCCTTTCTTAAGCATCTCATTCATCTCACACATTTTGATGAAGACTTCCTGCTATGTCAACTTTCCTTTCTTCATTTTAGAAGACCTAAGTAATTGCTTTGATCTTCTCTCTGTGCTAAAATCCTGGTGGAGATTTTTATTAAATATAACAGTCATTTAGGGCCCAAACTCCTGAAAAATCAGTCTTATCATTTCTTCAGAGAGACCTGAAATGCATTCTTTGTATTCCCATAAAGCACACTGACTTCAGTGACGTTTTAGCAGTCAATAAAAAAAGGTTCACTTGGAAATCTGTGGAAAACCATACCATAATTCAAAAAAAAAATTAACAGAGCACAACCAACTTTCTTGAAAATTAAAAAGAAATTATGATGGGATACAGAAATACTGATCCACTATTTTTAATTCAATTTACCTTTCATAAAAATAATTATGTTGAAAATAAAAATGAAAATTATAATCAAATATTTGCATCTCTTATTTCGTTCTAATGCCTTAGGATTTTTAAGTTAGGAAGACAAAAATATTTTCAATCTCTAGCAAAGTTGGCTGCAGTTTTCATGAAAATGTCAATTCAAGGAATTGTCTGAACTACACTCAAATGTCGATATATTTCAGATCAAAGACATCAACCAAAGTAAAAACAATCATGAAGTGAGGAACTGAATACTATGTTACAGCATTTTATGTTGAGTGATTCTGTGCCATATTTGCATTTGTAAGAGGGAGGCCAAAGATGTACATATTTTATTAACATGAGCATTTTTAAAAATTGAATGGGGAAGATGGTACTGCGTGCCTTTCTGTTCAACTGCGACATGATCAAATATAGTTTTATTAATTCTTGTTTCTTGTGTAACCAACAATCTGTTGTATTTTCTTTTTCAGCCATACTACTTCCATATTTATATTTTCTGATTTTGCTTATAAGTAGACACGCAAGTTCGCCTTAGTGCATAAATTAACACTTCCTGCCTCTCTCTACCTATATTCTTCTTGAAGAATATTATATAGGATTTGTCCAGATAACATCTATTATGATGCTGCCCTTTTAATTCAGATGAACTTGTATGGGTAAATAGCTTTCACCTTTACTTACCAGCCATTCCATGCAACCAAGCTTCACTGACATAAGCCAGAGGATCACCCTCTGCACAACAGAGAATTAATGTGGTAAATATTCATTCTGCGCTGCATTTATGACCTTGTTCTGTTAGGATTTTATTTGTAATGATCCTTTAATACATATAATTATAGTAGACACTTTACAGAAAATAGCCTTGGATTCTTTTTCAGATGCTTTCCAACTTGAGATGTGTATTTCAAATTTCTCTAATTCCATCTCTTGAAGCACATTATTTAGATATGTAGCCTGTTTTCTGACTCAGCATGAGGAAAACAATTAAGTTCTAACTATCTCACTAGCTTTCTAAAATGATAGAGATACTGCTCTGAAACGCAAGAAATGTGTAGTTATCAGCTTTTTTGTTACTAGTATTAATAGATAAATATTAGAAACAGAAATCACCTTTTTTCAAATGCCAATCTATTTTGAACTCAAGCCACTTGTTTTTACCAAGTACAGACCATCATAACTGTATATATAACTGCAGTGATTTTATACTTCCTTTATTAATCTGAAAAGACCACTCCTGTTGCTACTGAAGGGCCCAATTGTACATACTTTATCCATAATAGTTGCTCTTTATACTTATATATATACTTATATATATACCTATATATATACTTATATATTTATATATATATACTAAGTGAAAAGCAAGGACTGCAGGACTGACCCTCAGGTCTGCTGCACTAATGGTTTGTCAGTACAACTGTCTCTCCTAATGGGCTGTTATCAAGACAACTCTTAAAATAACTAATAAATCTCCATACAGAAACCTTAACAAAATTCCTAAGGTTGCACAGCACATTTAGTACACAATGATAAGAAGAGATTTATAGCACTTTGAAAATATACTCTATTTTCAGCATTGTGCCTAAGTGCACCAAATACTGTCAAACAGAGCTGAAGGTACTGTAATGGAAACAACCTGGTATAAACTCCAGAAGTTCTTGCATGTGCTGGAGCCAACCCTGTTACCTTGGGAATTTTGCTGTCTGGGCTGCATGGACCTTCCTTCTGTATGCTCTGCACACACCTCCCTTCTGCTCTAGGAAGGGGAGTTCCCATGCCTTACTTTCAAAAATATCTACCCGTGCCAGCTCATGCCTCTTAAAATTATTTGATGAAGATTTAGTTAACTTTAACTCTGTAGTTAACTGGCAAGGATGCCAACCCTAACTATTCTGATTCTATGACATCACAGCAGCACTACCTTGTAAAATGAGCTAGAAGGAAGCAGTTCTACCCAGGCTCTGACTAATGGCATAGAATCATAGAATGGTTAGGGTTAAAAAAGACCTTAAGATCAGCCAGTTCCAATCCCCCTGCCCATGGCAGGGATGCCTCACTCAAGTCTCTGTCCAACCCAGCCTTGAACAATACAAGGTATGGAGCATTCGCCATTTCTTTGGGCAACCTGTTCCAGTGTCTCACTACCCTCACAGTAAAGAACTTCTTCCTTATATCTAACCCAAACTTCCCCTGTTTAGTTTAAAGCCATTAGCCCTTGTCCTATCACTACAGTCCCCAATGAAGAGCCCCTCTACAGCATCCCTGTAGGCCTTTTTCAGATATTGGAAGGCTGCTACGAGGTCTTCATGCAGCTTCTCCAGGCTGAACAGGCCCAACTTGCTTACCCTGTCTTCATGTGGGAAGTGCTCTATTCCACCCCCCTTATCCTCATGGCCCTCCTCTCTGTATTTGCTCCAACAGCTCTGTCAAACAAGTTCTTTAAGCTAATCCCATGAGGCTTTACATCTAAACTATTTAGAAACTGAAATATACAGGAAGGCTTTGTTGAACATGATTTAGTTCTGTTCCTAGCAGGTTATTACTTTCCGCTTACACTTGCAATTTACTTCCTGTCTCAAAACTGTTTTCCCATCTCCCTCATCTGAAAATGCTGCCTTGTCATTTTATCACAAGTTATTACAGAAACAGTCCCCGTGCCTCTCTTTTATTAACACCTCTCAAATATTTGTGCAGTGATTTCATATCCTCCTTTAATCACCTCTTATCCAGTTTATACAAATTAAGTTCAATCAGTCTTTCATTATAAGTAATATTCTTCTCACCTTAGCTACCCCGCTTTGAACTTTCTTCAGCATTTCAGTAGTTTATTTATGATGACGGGTCTCATCAGTACTACATGCAATATTCTGAGGGCAGCTTCCGCTATCATTGATACGTACTAATACTAATGAACACGACATTAACAACCAGATAGGAGAAGTAGTCTGTAACATCACAAACATGTCTGAAACTCAAAAGTTGCTGTCATTTATCTTCTTGCTACTTTACTTGTTTTCATTCTGCTGGAGTGTATTTCAAGGCCTAGATGAAGATAATAAAGACTGCAAATTAAAATAAAAAATTAAAACCTGACTTCTGCTGAATGCTGTTTTCATTCCTCCTAGGCCTACTTATTTAAGTTCTGATTTCAGAACCACAGGGTTCAAAACTGTGGTCCATAGAGGGCCATATACTAAATCATTAAAAACTCTGTTGATTAAAATATATGCACATTCATCTGAAAGCTAAAGCTAGCTATAGAAAAAAAAAAAAAAAATCAATTTTTCACTCTCACAAAATATCCACAATCTATTAGGAGAGTCTTTAGTTTTCTGTGTCTCTTGACTCTTCTATTCATCTCAGCTTTTCTAGCTTGAACTTTGGCTTTGTACCAAATGACAATATCCAAGATGGCTGCATTTAAAATCTGTTTCTTCATATATAGTAAGTGCTTATGCTTGAATAAGACATAAGTGCTTATGCTTGAATAAGGGCATAGTTTGCCAGTGTCAGTAACCACATTTCAGGTATGTGTAGAAGTGACGTTATTTAAGTCCATGTGAAATGTAAATAAGTCAGACACATGTGAAAAATTATTTTCTCTGCCATTTCTATATAATAGAATACGGTTTCACTTGATATTACATTCCATTATAATAATCCTATTTTAAAGCTGACAGTCATGTTTTAATATCCTGGGAAAAGCTTAAAAGCAAGAAGTATACTTTAGCTACTCTTAGCAGTATTAAGGATACCTTTCCCCAGCATTTTGACTGTCATTACTTGGATTATGAGAAAATACATACAGCCTGTTACCTCTATAAATAAAACACACAAGTCAGGAAACTTGACATCAGTTAGTCAGATGTAACGATATAGATCTATGGACGATTTATTGGTTCACCATGAGTTGTTACCAGTCTGATGTTATCACATTGTAAGTTCAGCCTCTAATAGAAAATCTGAATATGTATCTCTGTAATGTATTATTTATATTTACTATCCACAAAATTCACCTGTGAAAAGTGAAAAATACTCAGAGCAAGACATCAGAAAAGCATTTACCCTATGCCATATCCAGAGCACTGAACAAAAGAAGAACTTCTGAATTACCTTCATTTATGTGTCTAATAACTCATACAGAAGAACTTGCACACTAAAACTGCAGAAGTATATGCATTTTTCATCTAAGGTAATGGAAAATTATTGTTTTATGGGTCACTTGCCAGTACTTGTTTCTGTGCACCCAGCATTATAGAATTGTTTCAACAAGGTTGAAAGTAATGTCAGTGTTTCAAGCAAGAGTGTGATTCAGGTAAGGACTACACCTATTTATTGTCAAGTTAGTGGGAACAAAAAATCAGAAGAATAAGCAACAGCTTTTCTCACACTTATCCTCAAGTATAGCAACCCCTGCTACCATAGGCATGAAGCCATATCCTACACCTTTGCTCCTCTTTTTGTTCAGAGTACTACAGAAGGGAGAGGAATCAGGGGGCATGACTGGGATTATTTCTGATGATCAGATCTCAGCATATCATTACTAGAAAGCAGCAAGTTCAGATAATCTTTAGTCTCAAGCAGGAAATTAAAAGAAATTATGGGTATCTATTTCTGCCCTGGTTTTGATAGCTGCATAGATCTAAATCTAATTTTAATTTCTAATAAACAAAGCTAATAAAAAGCCAGTCATCTAGAAAAGCAGTAAGTAGATCAGCTCTAAGTAGCTACAGTTTTGATAGCATTTGGTACATTCCTATGAATGACAGAAAATATTTTCATTCTGAAGTGGATTACATTAACATAGTCCATTTCTTAAAATAGAGATTCCATATGGGGAAAGCCACGATTCTAGACACAATACCTGTGTTCAGAAACAACTGTGTTTTAAATTACTTGGAAAAACTTTCAACTTAGCTGGGACACTACTGAAATGTAACCACAGAGAAAATGTAGCTATATACACATCCATATCCCTACAACAATAAAGCTCAAACAAACCCCAAACCCTGAAGTATCCGCTATGCTTGGAGGATCACTGTTAGGTTTGATTTGTTTTGGATAAGACACTACTATACCTGTTTGTTCTGTTTTAATTTGCACACTGTCACAATAGTATTGAAACATCTTCCCACATGAGGTTCCAAAGTACTACATACAAACGTGTAAGATAATGTGTTTTCGTATCCAGCTTACTAAGAGATGGGATGATTCACACTGCTAATGTTTGATAAATGTAAAAACAACAAAACCAGTCAAACGTCATACATACCTTCTATTTGCTCTGGACATTTTTTTTTTTTTTTTGTTAAAATGCACCTTCCACTCTCTCTGTCCATGGTTATCAGCACTACAGTGCAAATTATATAGCTGCTAAACAAGTGTGCCTGTTTTATGCACCACTGAATTTAAAAGGTGAAATACACAGTGTCACAAGCTACTGCAAAATTGTAGCTATCTTATCATAATCCTATTGGCATTTTGAGACTGTCTGCAACAACCTATAAAACTCTCTCTGGTATGTAATAAAACCTTTGCTCATATGTTTCCTCCAGAATTCTGGTGCTAAAAATTAAAAATAAGGACAAAAAGTAAAAAAGAAAATAAATTATTCTGCATACTTCTTTACATTTTCTGAACACATTTTTCTTCAGAAAAACCACAACTACAAGGCTGCTGAATTTTACAGCAATTTTTTTCACCCTGTGCAATGTAAGGCTTCAGTTTCTACATAACTACCTGCATCTGGCTTGCTTAATGACTAGACTTTTATATATATTTATTGTTTACATATCATAAACAAATACATGCTGGAGGGCTTTACACAATTTACCATTTCGTATGGATGGCTAAGATTTCTTAAAGTGAATGAAGACGCATGTCAGACACAAAAGGAAATCTGCAAATTTTAAAGCATTGCAAGCACTGGATAGGTCCATCTAAAGTCACAGAACAATTGCATACTCTCCGAATTTAATAAACTCTTTGGTGGGGAGCTATAAGATTAGTATAGTAGTTACTCTACAGATGAAGACCATTACATAAGGATGGCAAAGAAACAAAGCATGGCCTCAGTACATAAACTCATGTAGTTATAATTGTTTAGAGAAGAATATAAGCAATGTCTTCTATAGAAGAAAAATGACACTCTATAAAAGTGAGGAATCTAGAAACCACTTACCAATTCAGAAGCAGCTCCATAATATGACGCCACTTACTCAGAGACTGTGGCAAAGCCACAGCTGAATTCTTTGTGACTAAATTCCCTTTAGAAACTATCATGTCATTTTCATGGTAACTGAACTGTTACTCAAAGGAATATTTGTAACTGGAAAGGAAGGTTTAGGGAAAATTTTAATCTAGTGAAACAGGAGAAGAATCATGATTTTCAGATGCACCAAAAAGTTTTGGATTCTTCTCTGGCTTTCATAATAGAAATCACTTTCCTAGGTGACGAATAGTTATTTCAGTGGATTAATCATAAGGTTTTCATGCAATAGGAATAACAGATCTGAGTAAAATGGAAGGTATTTTTTATATTTGGAATATTTCTTTCAGGCTACTTTTGTGAAAAAGAAGTGGAAAATCTTCCGTGTAAGTGGAGAACACATTTCTGAGCTCCTCTGTGAAAGCTATGTGTGTTCCCATAATAAAGCAGTAACTTGACCAAGTAGAAACTGAAAAAAAGCTTACAGCTAAACCCCTCTAATTAAGACAGCTAACTCAACTAATAAGTGCATGCAGTAATTTGTAACATTACAGAAAACAAAATCATATATTTTGATACCTGATGGTCAGGGGTCTGTTCAGAGTTATATTTCCAAATCACTTGTGACAAATCAGCTAGCACGAACTCATTAATAACAGCTCTTGACACACTTATTTTCGAAACAAGCTGCTGTTTTTAATTATGCCATTCTAATGTTATTCTTTGTAAATTTCTACTTTACATGGAGCATAAGATAGTGAATCACATTCCAGGGATTGTGTTCACATTTAGGATAGCTGTACTTCAAACAGAAGAAAATACTTTAATGGATTCATCCATTAATCTATTAATATTTATCAACCTAATACTATTTATCTAAAGTCCCTGCAAGTTAGGACATTTCTAGGAATGGGAAATACTTTTTTCCATGCAATCTCACCAGAAAGACTTAAAAGACTTCCAGACTTTTAAGAGTCCATGAATACTATTTTTAGTGTTGGTGAGAAGACTTAGCATACTTGATCTACCAAAAACATCCTTTAATAGTTTCTCCTAGCATTTATTTCATAGTTTTGCTAATCTGCACAAGGACAAGAATTTTAACTCTTATTTAATCCTTTGTGGTCATACAAATCCAGATTTTTTTTGTGAACGTTTAAAAATGAGCTACAGTTTTCTCCTCCTTAGGAGATCACAGCTGCTTGACACACAGTGACCGAAATCAGCTTATAGTAACAGGTGAAAGAATATAAAAAATCGTACCAAATCACTTTTAAAACCACTTACCAAATACAACAACATGAATTTTCTGTATATATAACATATGTATAGAAAACGAGGGAATGGATTCACTGGCAGTTCTTTCAGATTACAGATTACTCTCAAGTCCTTAAAGCCACAGAGAAATAAAGTCATCCTAATTGCACAATAATAAAACTTCATACCAACACTCAGTATCATGTTTTTTCCCCCAGTCCATACAATCCAGAAAGGAAACTAATTTTTAATCGAAATACACAATATAGTCACTAGAATTCCCAGGCTAAACTCTGCTATCTTTAACTGGAAATACTACAGTCTTATATTGAAAATTAAATTATGCTCATTAAATACCTCAGACCAAGTCTTTCAATCTCCAATCACTTGTAAATCAGACAGCATTTCACTACCTTCAGTTTTGCCTTAGGAACTTCTGTTTTATTAGCATCACCAGTGCTTTCATTAGAGAATGCAGACTCTTTTGTCTTTTCACATGATCACACTCTGATGGAATAGAAGTGAGAGTCATGTTCCAACTTGCTATTACTCACAGGTTGAAGGAGGTGATTCTGCCCCTCTACTCTGCTTTCGTGAGACCTCACTTGGAGTATTGTGTGCAGTTCTGGTGTCCTCAACATAAAAAGGACATGGAACTGTTGGAACAAGTCCAGAGGAGGACCACAAGGATGATCGGGGGACTGGAGCTCTTTCTGTATGAAGACAGCCTGAGAAAGTTGGGGCTGTTCAGCCTGGAGAAGAGAAGGCTGCGTGGAGACCTCATAGCAGCCTTCCAGTATCTGAAGGGGGCCTATAAGAATGCTGGGGAGGGGCTCTTCATTAGGGATTGTAGTGATAGGACAAGGGGTAATGGGTTCAAACTTAAACAGGGGAGGTTTAGGTTGCATATAAGGAAGAAATTCTTTCCTGTTAGGGTGGTGAGGCATTGGAATGGGTTGCCCAAGGAAGTTCTGAATGCTCCATCCCTGGTGGTGTTCAAGGCCAGGTTGGACAGATTCTTGGGTGACTTGGCTCAGTGTGAGGTGCCCCTGTCCATGGCTGGGAGGTTGGAACTTGATGATCTTAAGGTCCTTTCCAGCCCTAACTATTCTATGATTCTGTGATTACTGACAGACATCCACTTACCCTCCCAGTTTACGTATATTAAATGAAACATGTGAGAGGCAGTCACTTGTGTAAATAGAATCATAGAATTTTTAGATTGGAAAAGACCTTTAGGATCATCAGGCTCTTGGCACTGCCAAGTCTACCAGTAAACCACACCTCCAAGTGCTGCATCTATACACATCTTTCAATGCTCCCAGGGATTGCGAATCCGCTGTTTTCCTGGGCAGCTTGTTCCAGTGTTTGACAGCCCTTGCAGTGACGATTTTTTTTTTTTTTTCCTAACATCCAATCTAAAAAATCTGGCATAACTTGAGGGTGTTTCGTAACCCAGGGATTCATATTTGGAGACACCTACCTGTATGTGGCTCAATAGAAAAGTAGGGCTGTCCTTCCAGAATGCTATAAACTAGCTTGGCACTATTTCCATAAACTGGATCATCTGCATCTGTAGCTGTTACTTTAGTAACAGAGGTGCCTAAATAAAAAAGAATATACACAATTAATATTTGCACTCTTACTAGAAAGTTGTGTAACATTCAAAAATATATTGAAACAAAAATTAATTTCTTTGTGAGCTGCATGACAACGATAAAAAGAACCCCACACAAATGATCACTAACAACTTACAGCATCAATTCTGGAACACAAACAAAACATTTCCTTCAAGATGGTATATGCCATTAGACTGAATTTCTGGGTAAATGAAAAACCCTTTTAGTAGCTGTATTATTTAAGGTTTCTTTGTAGAATGCATTTAAAGCTACCTGATAGATCTGTGTAGACTTCAAGCATTTGCAAGGGAATCATATCAAAGGGATATGAAATACAAGGTTAATAATACAATATAATATGTTGCATTTAAGACTTGTGAAATCACATTTGAAAGAACCCTGCCAAGTTACAGAGACCACATAGAAAAACAATTATAAAAAGGAGTCTTATTTCTTCACTTGGCTTGCAGCCACAATAATGGTTTGATGTGGCCGCAGTGACAGTTAGGACAACAGCTATTGTCTCTGAAATGAGTCTCTGCTACTGAGGATGCCATTATCTAACCAGAATTATAAGTTCCATACTCCGACCAAAAAAAAAAAAAAAAAAA
>NDXB01001121.1:74871-87436 GCA_002631895.1 Agapornis roseicollis | reverse complement strand
AGGAAGTTTCCCTTTTTTATTTCTTAGGCAACACAGCACTTGCAATTCCTGAAAGAAACAAAATTGAATTAATTTCAGTCAGTTACATTAAGCTTGCTGCAAAGACTGTTTTTTTTTTTTTTTTTGATACCTTAAAATATAATGATAACATTCATTAGAGTAACAATAACAACAGTATCTATAGAGGGAGAGAAAGCAACCATAGAAGAGAGATTAAGGGCTGAATTATGTTCTTATGTTCAGAAAGGAAAAGAATCATAGCACCCACCAAAATACTCCCCTTCTCCTTTTTTGTATATGCCAATAAAAATAGTCTCCTCTTCCTTCTAGCACTGTGTGCTGCTCAATCCATATTACAGGCCACTTCAGGGTAAGAAGAGTAAATTAAAGGGGAAGGAAATGGCATGTCCTTGCACTGCGCTTTCTTTTCTTCTTTCTTTGTATGGCATGTTGCTGCCATGGCTTTGGGCAGCTCTGTGCACTACAGTACCTGCAAATTGTTTAGAGGGATGTTTGCATATTTATATATAGTTTGCATATGATCCAATAGCTTCCATTTCATGCCTTCTCACCTGGCCATATCAAACATCAGGGCAAGATATGGTGCTAGCAGGATCTGTGATGTCTAGAGGAATGGATAACACCTCACTTAAGGACTGTTAGTTCTATAGTGTCTGAAGTTGTAGCAAGTTTGCTGCATAGGAATAACGGGGTAATTCCCAGGGAAGGTAATTGTTTTGCAATATTCTTAAGACAGAAGAGGTTTGCACAGAACATCATACAACTCATCACAGATCAGTGAAAATTTTGTTTCCATTATATAGTTTACATACAAAGGAAAATAAAGAAGTGAAACTGTTGTCTTCTTTGAGATTTTGTTTGATTTGCCTAGCTGGATCTCATTTCAAAGAACTTCAGAAATAATTACATTGCTTGTTTAGAAAGATTTGATACATAAAGTTTATTCTTATTTCACTTGAGAATTATTGAAGGCTTCATAGATACTTATTTGAAATTTCAAAACTCAAATGGGTATGCTCATTCTTTGATAAATGCACCATTTAGCCCATATGTTTTTTAGACAATAAAGTTGAATACACCTTAATAAAAAGAGTCAATCAGTGTTTAACATTGCTTCCAATCCTAATGCTCAGCTCTCAAGACTTTTTTCTGATGATAAAAAATATCACTTTTTTAATACCCAAGTTTATCTGACATTTATACATACATTAAAAATATATATGTAATAGTCAGTATTCCAATTTCCTGTTTTTATACAAAAAAGGGGGAAATGTCATTCTCTTCTTTTTTTTTTTCCCTTACAGATTACTTGAAGTGTGACTGTAATCTCACGTAATAAAAGTAATGAAGGGAATGGAAAAATAAAATACTCTCCCAGCTCCCAGAAATCAATTTCTTACACTTCCAGTCTCTGCCACTCAGCACTTCATTTCCAACCAAAATAACACAGTTCTGAGGTCTGTCAAATTCCATAATTTGGTCCCAACCATCTTCTTGATGAAAGTTGTAAGCAATCACAAAACAGATATTACAGAAATTACTTCCACTATTGGAATTAGTTAAGCTTTTACATGGTTTAAATTTTATCACCTTTAATTTGTTTGTTTGTGGGTTTTTTTTTCCTGTTTTTATGCCTTGAATAAAATCTTTGTGGTGAAATGTGCCACAATAATACATTTACACTGGCAGTACGAAGTACATAAAGAAGCAAACTTTGTCACCTCTGCACCTGCAAATCATATTGCTGCACCAGTGGTGCTCTGGTTCCACTGCAGGATGCTAAGTGTCTGGAAGAAGTAGCAACCTATTCCACCTGTACAAGTGACAGAACCCTTTTCAACTAATCGGGAATGAAAGATTGAGAGAACTGAGAGATTCCTGAGGGTGAAAAAGAATGCAGAAAAAAGAAACCCACAGCCACTGTGGCTGTTACATAGGCAATCTCCCAAACACAGCAGAATCCTCTGTGCTGTGGTCTACAGCTTTGAGTTATCAATATTTAAGTGGGATTTTACTTCACTACACATACTGCAGTTATAAACTACATGCACATAAATATTTTTACATGCATAACGTGCTTAAAGTTTTAAGATAAAATTTTTGCATTAAGAAAGCAGTAAGAATACAGGGAAGAGCATTTATTAAGTAAATGCTCTTTGAAAAACAACATTCTGGGTTCTACCCAGCAAACAACCAACTACAGCTTCTGTTTGTGTTTAATTTTGACTGTGTTTGGCTTGCGTTTGTTTCTTTGTCAATGCTACAACAAACTCATTTAGCTAGAGAGTATAAATTTGAAATGGTGCCATTTTTACAAGAAAGCCACTATTATAGGCCAAGTCACTGTTGTCCTAATTACAATAATATAGCAGGTTTATATAATCTGGCCCAACAACATAATCACTGTTTCTTTTTTACTTTATGCAACTAATATTGCCTTATATGAAACAAACCCATTTTTTTAAGAGATGAGGCAAATTTTAAGATGATCAATTGGAAAACTTCCTGCATTTGTTTCTGAGGTTTACTTTTGCAATGCTAATAACCCTGCAATTAAATACAGAGCGCAAAGAGATTCAACGGATTTTAATTAATGAACACTTCTAATGTGATTTAGCCATTAACCATTGCTGATTGTTTTACTGTTAGTGTCAGGTTTCGTAGTTTCTCTTTGCAACAGGCTAGCAATCAGAAATGCAATTAACAATGGAAGTATTTTTATATGGTTAGGTAAGAAAGCCTCTGCTGGCAAACTAAGATTAAAAGCCATCATAAAAATAAGATGTGCGTGCTCAGCTAATGCTCTTCTGTTGTTTTGCCTGTATTTTTATGTGCGAGTCAGGGTACAGATTCTGCACATTAGTCAGAAAGAAAAATATGTATGCCATCACAGGGAGTAGGAAAGCAAATTTTTTGGTGTAGCGGTGAAATGTTCGTACAGGACAAAAAAAAAAACCCAAACCAACTTGTATGTTCTAGAGAAGGTAATGCACAGTTAGTGCTAGAAATTTACATCAATCCATATTCAATGAAGCACCCATTTTGTTGAAAGATTGTAATGGTTGGTAAAAATAAAAAATGTGACCATAATGCAACGTAGTGGGACTATGTGTTCTCATTTTCCCGGAAACTTCTGGGAAGCATTTTTTGCTTCTCTGATGCCCTTTTTCGTCTCCTTCATTCAATCTTCTACTCTTTCCAAACCCTGACAGGCTGAAATCTCTGTTTCATTCAGAAGATCTGATTACCAATGTGACAGGGCATTAAGGGTACATTTGCATAAAAAAAGACCTACCATTATTTACCATTTTGTTTTTCTAAGAGGATCACTGTGCTTCAGAATCTCTAGCTGGAGTTTGAGTTTGGTTGATAGTAGCTGTGCAGTCAGCAGTGGTCAAAGCAAAGCATTGTTTGTATTCAGCAGGTCAGATAAGCATTCTTTCCGAAATGAAGTCTTTTCTTCTCTGTCCTTCTTTGCTATAATCTCACAGGTAGCATGACAGTTGTCATGGTAACAATTTTTTATTGAATAAAACTGCAATAATCTCATAAAAACCTGTATAAGTTCTTGACATGTAAATTATTACTGCCTCAAAGCTGAAGAAACTTATTCTAATTTGTTTTTCATTGTTCTTTTTTTTTTATATACAAAACATAGTTTTAAGTCTTATCACCTTATATTATTCTATATTTCTAAACACAAGATCTATGAATTAGAGATTTCACTAACCAGATAAAGAAAATGCATGTGGACTAGAAATCTGTATAATGCACTTCAGAACTTGTCATCATATGCAAAATACACACATAAAATATTATCACTGGCACTGTAAATTGCACAACTTGGTGTCTATGCAGATATACACACATACATATGTGTATATGTAGCATGAGTGTTTGAGGATTTTTTGCAGATAATACCTTATTTCACTCCTACCTTCTACATTAGTACTCAAATGCATTTTATTATCATTAATACCTAATTTATTGCTCTAAAAGACCAACAGGTGTATCAGGTCTTATAATGCAAGCCCTCAAGGACTCCAAGAGCCACTCACCAGGAATGGCAAATGCAGATGACAAGAGTAGGGGCCAAAATGGTTCACTGAAGAAAAAATGGGCAACTTATGCTTGACATGCTAGACAGATAGGAAGGCCAGCATGCATTCTGTATATATAGTAGAGACCCAAGTACAGCCACTCACAGAGGGAGAAATGAGAAAAAAAATGCATGTACTTTACAGATGTAACACTGATTTGTGGTTGATGAGAGCCATACAAATACATTTGTATTTGTATGAGAAAAACAACAAAAGCTTTTCTACAATGAGAAATTGTACAAGGAGGAATAGGTCCCCAAGGGAAATAACAGAATCCTCCTCCCTGAAGAACTCACTTTATTGCACAGAATGCTAGATAATGTATTCTAAGGGAAAACCTTAGAAAGACAAGAAGATTAACTAATGGGGTAATTTGTCTTTCCCAGCTGTAATTTATTTGACTCTAAGTAGTGAAATACTGTGATGCTGTCATGATCTTGTTTATGATGATTAAGGTAAGGAAGAATGAAAAGAGAGTTATTTATACAACTCAGTTTTAGGCTCAACTGGCTAAGACTGGTACCTACTTGCACTAGCTTTATGCTCTGTCTAAGAGGGGAAGACAGATTTGTCCTTCTCATGAGATCCTTCCTTCCTGGTTGACTAGAGAAGAATACAAATTAAATTAGCCAGCTAGCATGAATGCCTGAACTTCAATTGTATGACTACTTCGTTATGTGTATGTACTGAAAAACAGGTCCCACCAGTCTATAATACTTACAGTCCAGGAACTTCAAGCATGTAAGCTGACACACCAACATGCAGGACAAATACAAATCTTGCAAGACTTTTGTTTTCATTTACATGAATTTCCATATATCTATCTATCTATCTATCTATCTATCCAGCTATGTGTACTTATATAGACAATTGTATATATTTTCTGAAATAAACTACAATTGATATATTTCATATTCAGTTTTATACAACTAAAAGCTTAGAGCAACAAAGCATTACCCGTTTGTTTTATGTAAGTAGTCATATATAATGTCACTGAAATGCACACCAAAATTATTTCAGAATCCAGTATTCTACAAACCTACAGGAAATGGCAGGTGCTGCCCCAAAGACTTGATAGTCTAAACCAAATGTTTTAACATCAGAAAAATCTGGCTTAATAAAGGGATCTGAAAGAATTCAACAGAAGCAGCTTGGTCAACAGTAGGAAATAACCACTACAGTATATTATTATTTAGTACCCTGCAGGAAAATGCAAGAAACTCTTTCCTGTTTCTACCAGGAAAGTAATCTTATCATACACATCTGATATACCTAGTTGTTTCTTTCAACTGTTATGTATTTCATAATGCAATTTTTAGAGTAGATAGTTTAGAAAGCTAATGAAATCTTTAAAAAATGTTAATAGCAGGCACTATGTGTGTTAGTCAAAATCTCTGAACAGCTGAGCATCATACCATGTGTAACATACAATGTTTTTAGATTGTTCATGCATAATTTTAAGGACTTTTTAATCATGTGAGAGAAATAGGAAAAACATATATTGTATGCAAATGTGTAACTGAAGAAGTTTGAAAGGTGTTTGCTATGCATAGGAGAAGAATGCCTTCTATATAGCCTACAGACAATGGAGCAAGCTGGCAGCCTTCAGCATTTTACAGCCGTATAATAAGGACTGTAGAAAGCGTGGTTGTGAAATCTAATAAGCTGCATATTTTACAATTTTTTGTGCATACATTAATTGTTTTAGAACTCTGATTCTGCCTTTTTAACACGATATTTTGGAAAAGAACATGTTTTACACCAAAAATATATATTCACAGCTAGTGATACACATAACTCTTTGGCAATTACCCATGGTTGTTACCTACTGCTTGTATTTAGCTAGTGTGAATCTAACAAGTAAGGGCACTGACTTTTCAGTTTTAAGGTGGGTAGTTCTTTCTTGCTACAACTTATAAGATGGTGCCTTTAGAAAGCCTGCAGGTATTCCTTTATAAATTCCCCTGGGTAACTGTTTGTTAGGATTAGAATAAAGTCTGCAACATTACAGGCAATAGTAGAAGGGTAAAATATATTTCATGTTTGGCTTAAAGAATTATGTTTTCTTTTAATGCTTTTGTTTTGCTTTGTTGTTGGGTTTTTTGTTTCATTTTTTATTTTCCCTTCAAATATCACCCTCACTATAGAATATTAATTGATATTTATGAGAGATATGGGAAATAGCTGTGCCTTTTGTTCAGGACTTTTTGAAAGACCGCTTGTCTCTAATCAATTGACTATTTCATCAGCATTCACTTTGCGAGGTCCCCAGGCAAAGACAGTAAAATTGGATGATCACTGTAGACTATATTTCCAAGCAGGAAAAAAAAACCAGTACCATAAGGCTTGTTGATTTCAATGGAAGTTTCAGGTTATTCTCTGGTATATTGCATAAAAATATACATAAATCATAAAGTAGCTCTAGCTGTTTATTGCAGAAACTCTTTTATTTATAACTTTCTGTTGTGAAAGCAGAAAACGGCTGGTATAATCTTGCAGCTTTGATCCTTTGCTTGCTTTGTTTGGTAAAGTGAAGCCTACAATGCCAGCAACTGTAAAGGTTGCAAAACCAGACACTGAAATATTGCCCCCTCAGGCCACTGAGGAGCAAGCATATGGCAGCAGAGACCATTTGAGCCCCAGGGAAAGTGTACAGTTGAATCAGCTGCCCAGCAGTACTCTACCGGCTGATTCATGTCAATATGGCTTTCACATCATCTCCACAGGCAACTGCTTATATGTATTTATGAAGAAACATTAAGTGCTGCAGATTCAGCAACTAAACAAAGACAGACTTACCAATTCAGGGTAGGGTGCAGAATGACCAGTGCCAGAAAAGAAAATGTATTCTGAGTCGGATCTGAATCTCATTTTCCCAAATGTCAAGTGTGTCCATCAAAGAGACGTCTTACACAGGCCGTATGAATTAATAGAGTTTAAGGAGTATTGGTCCCCACTGTTCTAAAGCTAAACTTTCATATTAGCAGAGTGATGTAAGTTCTATAGCAGATTGATGTAAGTTCTACCACTAAAAATTTCTTTGAAAATATTAACACACTGAATGATATTTTCTGACCTAGAACTTCCCACCTTGTGGAGACAACTTATCTACACTTCCCAGAACTGAAAAAAGAGAGAGTATGTCCCAGACCTGTGGCATTCCATAGAGACTCAGTCTGTCACTGTAGTGGTCTATTTCCTCTCATCTGTCTGTTTTCCACTTAGGCATCATTGACTAGCCAACAAATGGGCTCATGTCACAAGCCTAGCTGTTTGGAAAAATGAAATAGCATGCCTTCAAAGCCTGCAAAATAAACACCCTACCACTGCTTGAAACACCTTTTAAATTAGAAATGTGGGATCTAAACTTGTAATCAAAAAATAATGTTTTGCAAACCTGAGTCAAAGACTTATTTTCATGTAGTTACAGAACAAAAATAAGATGATCTGTTTAATATGTACATGAGAAAGCAACCACAAAGAATTTCAGAAGAATACCTGCAACAAGAATGTTTGTTACTACGAGACAAGAATCACCTGGAAAAATTACAGTAGCACAGATTCTTGTAGATTACATGCGACTAGAGAAGCGTGCACCTAAGACTGCCAAAATTTTCTCTTCTTTGCACTCATATGAGCAACATACAGCTATATCTGTCTGTCTGTCCTCCTCCCATCATAGGAAGATGTATTCCTCTATATGAACTCCATAATGAACTATGACTTCAGTTCTGATCCAAACAGCTTTTTCCTGCAGAGTTTACCTTTGCTATATGTCATTTGCATGATTTTCCTTTGTGCAAAGGGGATGCATGTGTGCAAAAATTGGAAAATTTTGACAAATTGGTGACAATTAATGGAGAGGAAAAATGGCTGTTTGTGTCTAAGAAACTACTACACCCTAATACCTCTACACTTTGCACAGGTGATTTAGGATTTATTTCTAAGAATCAGGCAGTGTCTTCAGAACCTGAACATTCAACTACTTGCCACCACTAGCAGAAAGTGTTTTAAGCAATACCACTCGTTTTAACAATTTTGTGTAAAGTCAATGAACTAGCTAAGTACACATGGGACAATACAGGCCTGTGCAACCAAAAGGTCAGATTATATACCTCTAAAGAGTAATATCATAAATTTATCTGTTCCCCAAGATCTCATAATGGTCACTTAAGAGCAATATATAAGGTTAAAGACATTTTCAATCAGACCTCATGAGAAGTACAAAAATAACAGCACACAGTCAGAAATATGTTTTTTCAAGGTTCAATAACAAGTCAAATTAAGTAGAAGACTGTCTTGATTTTGAATATAACCTAAGGAATTACTTAAGGTTACTTATGACTTTGCTTTTAGAACTGTGTCTCTGTCATGCAGAATATGCAGATTTTAAATGAATGCACACTCACTAAATAAATCTCTCACATAAAAAAACTGTTCAGTATCACAGTTAGTGAACTTGATTATGTGCAAGATGAACAAGTAGAGGAACAACACAACATGAAGATATTAATTTTCTAACAGCTGCTATGTTGTTGCCATATTTTACAACATCTGCTAGGTTTTTCCTTAGCTTTTGCACTCTCTTAACATTTTTCATTTGGGCTAATTTGTAGTTGACCCCAGTAATATAGTCCTTTTACTCTACAATTTTGTGACAAACTGTCATTGATTTAACAGTCATGCTCAGTGTCTTAAAAATCAATGAATACATAGGAAAAAAGACCTAGCAAGACAGTGTGGTTGATTTTGATAACATTTCAGGTCAATTTTTTTATCTCAACTTTATGATTTATCAAGTTATTTTATCACTACTCATATCAGACATTGCATGTTCATTTCATATTCAGCAGATTTTGTCTTTTTGCAAACAATTTGTAACTGGAAAAGAACTAATACCTTTGAGAGAACTAGAAATAAAAGCTACAATGTGTGCAGTGTGCTTCTACTATCCATGGCCATACTGAATAACTCTGTTCTGCTTCTGGGAGGAAAAAATAGAAAGATTGAATGATTTCTTATTTACTGTGGTGTAATCAAGGGCAAGCTTTGGAAAACACTGCAAAGTATATGTGCTTCTGCCAAAATTGGAAATTGATATTCTGACTCAACTGAAAGCCTAAATCCTTTCCAATAAAGACCTTTTTCCTCTGATAAATAATTTTCATGGAAGCATTTAAAGACAAAAATATTATTTTAAACTTTTTCACATCATTAATATTTTCAAGTGCTAAAGCCAAAAGCATTTCTAGAGCAATGACAGACTTAATTCTACTGTATGTATTCCAAGATGGACTTTTTTATGACTGTCAGGGGAATTCTTAATATTTCAAGATTATTAAAGTTTGTCTGTTTACCTTAATTCAGGCAAACTATAAAAGAATTCTCTTCCCTTATGGCTTTTGTTCTTTTTCCATCTGTGTCCTTTTTTATTTCACCAACACATTTGTCACTCTACTTCTGTCATCTTCTGTCTTTCAACATGTCACTAGCTGTCTAAACATTCTTGGCTTCACTAAGAAAGGAATCATGAAATTTCACTCCTCATTCTCTCCTGAGAAAAAGATCTTGAAATTTAAGGGAGACAATATCCACTTTTGCTCCCATTATCACCTCTGCAGCATGCTTCCAGGGAATTCATGGATCTGTGTGTAGCTGAGAAGGCAACACAGAAACTGAACATACTCGAGGGAGGTGGCGTGGTGGTTTTGGATTTCTTTTCTTTTCTTTAAATAAGCTACAGGACCAGTTCCAATTACCCTTGTGGATCTTCTAAGATTGCTCATTCATTTACATAATACGCTATCTTCACTGCAGGCATGTATACAGAGCTCACAGACAAATGGGAGGAAGAAAAAAAGAAGCTTCCTCCCAGAAGCTTAGCTGAATCTCTTTTTGAAAGGTTTTAACTGGGTTTCATTCCCAGTGTGTCCCTTTAAATCTAAAAGTAATTAAGCAAGATTTACAGGCAAATTAAATTATTTCCTATTTGTGAAATGCAACACTGTTAAAATGAAGGGATTCCACAGATTTCAGTTTTTGATCTTTAATTCCTTAAGAAAACTTGTATCAGAATTAAAAGATTAGAGTGCTCAGTTTCAGCAAAGAATATATTCTCCATATACACTATTAGCTCTCACGAGCAAATTCAAAACTTTGGAGTTAAGGAACACAGCTTACTATGGCAGATTATATAGGAATTATGTAAAAAATAATAAAGGAACACAAGGATGAAATAAGGGAAAATTCAATTTAGTTCTCAAAACTTTTTCTGTCTTTCCTCAAAGAGAGAAATAAATGATTTCAAAATAACTCTGAAAACAGTGACGATATACAGCACTCAGTACACGTGTGGGTGTGTGTGAGGTAAAGACAGCTGAAAAGTGAGCATCATTCCTACAGGAGATAGCACAGTGCAATACTAATCGTCTTTGCACCAAGCAGTGGTAGGAAAGTCATGCTAATCTCTTTCTTTTGTTTTATTAGGGAAGCAGGATTTTCCAGATATCACTGATACATAACATAAAACTCAAATATGCTCAACTGTGGCCTTATATGTGTGATAATTTCATATAATAGCACACACGTACTCATTCATACATACCACATACAGAGAGCTTGAATGTACACTCAGTTTTCACATCCCCCATGGTGTAGCATTCATGTTCTAGATATGCAAAAATACCACTGATGTTCATATAATACATCTCTTCTACCAAGGAACAGAAGACCAGTATTTATTTCACCTAGTAGAAAAACTGCATTGTGTTAGAACCTTAACATTACGTTACAGAGCAATGAAAGGCTAATGTGTTCATTTGTATTTTATGCATTGCTTTCCACAGAGGTCCAAAAATAAAATGCCTTGTACTGCATCTTCATTACATAAGTACTATATATAGAGCATGTGAGTTCCTCTTCTGTTTCAGGAGTCAGAATTGCATTTTGAGGAAAGGGGTTTAACAGAATTTTGCTTTATCCTGAATAAGAACACTGCCTAGTAATGACTGTGTTGTAGAAACATCAAGGCTGAAATTAGCAGTGGGTGGAGATCTCTTTCAGGGGAATTAAGTAAGTGGATAATAGAAGTGAAATACTCAGTGTGGAAAAAAAAATATTAAAAAAAATCCTTTAACTCTGAAACAGCTTTCTCATAAACACTGTAGAGAAGTTGAAAGTCATTTAAATAAAATTTCAAGAAAGATAAATACTCTATGGACAACCATTTAGTACAGCTCTTGATGGTGCTACCTATGGGTTAAGAAAGGAAGGCAGAAGGAAATAGCAATAGCAACATTAGTGAAGGGGTTACATTCTCATCTTCAACCTTCCAGCCTTGAAATCTGGTTCTATCAGGGATTAAGCTACAGATTGGACTGTGTATGCTGCTCATTCATGACCTGTGTTATGCAATGGCAAGCATACTCTAAATTTTGAAGTGGCAGATGAGAATTAGGCTTTGTTTTCCAACAAAAGGAGTGCATGTTTGTGCTTCTTTAGAGAAACAGCTTGAAAACATGAACCCCTAAGAATGTCACATAAGAAAACACAGACATGCAATGTTCAGGAATCGTAAAGGATAAATGTGCAAAACTTGCAGTTTCAGTAATAAAGGCAATAAATGGTAGACCTCTGTGGTAATCTGCAATAAATTTTTACCTATATTTGTGTTGTCAGAATAAACCCATTTTGGACCAGGCTCTTTCCTGCAGTTTAGGAATACACAAAGATGTGTATTCCTAAATGTGAAACATTATTTCAGAGGCAGTTTAGGGAACAACTATTTCGCTTCACCCCTCTCCCTCATACTAGGAAAAGCAGGTGAAAGAATATCCTCTGAAAGCCAGCCCCTTTCACAATTCCCTAAACTGACATCTATGTCCAGATGTTGGTCACTTCTTCTACAATCTTCTACTATAAAGTTTTCCCAGATAAAGTTTTATATTTTAATTAATCTCACATTATTTTCCTTTATATTTTTCCCCTTCTCTTTCACCCTAACACTTTTTTCAATTGTTTCACTTTCCCTCTTTCATTAATGTTTGACCTTTTATTCTCTTGCTCTCATTAAATGATCTTATGAGATCATTTAAACCTCACCCATTCATTAGATGTTTATTCATCTAGTCTAGTTTCCTGTCAAAGTTTTTTTGTTTTGTTTTTTGTCTCATCTTCTTTATAGTGAATCCTCCTTGGACAGGGGCCATTTTTCTACTAGGGATTATAAATATTGTTCACATGTACAGATCTAAATTATTTTTATAATAGCCTCTGTGAGCAGAAATCATCTTTTCTTGTCTGTAGGTATCTTCATTTTGGTTTTCCTAGAATACCAAACAAGTCCCATTCATAGAAGGATTAACTGCCTTCAATTTTTCTTCCTCTTTCTATTCCCATTTTTTAAATTTATTTATTTAATTAAGCCTTTTTTTTTTTTTTTTTTT
>NDXB01001121.1:46559-70499 GCA_002631895.1 Agapornis roseicollis | reverse complement strand
AATATTAGTAAGGAAAAAAAAAAAAAAGGAAAAAAGAGTAAATTTTTTTTATTTTTAATTAAAATTAAAAATAATAATTAAAAAAACCCAAACAAACAAAACACCCAAACCAGAATATGGCATTTACTAGAATCACATGTGCTTTCTATGGTGAACATTCAGGCTGACCAACTAAAATATCTTTCTAGGTTTTGAAATTCTTAAACTATACTATCAAAATATTGTAATGAATGACCTATGAAAGAGCCATTTTTTCAAAATAATTTCATTGGTTGGGTTTAGGATTTAATCATCATCTACTTACAAAGTTAAATTACAGACCTGAAGCAAAATTCTAAGCCAGAAAGTGCAGTATTTTTTCCCAAGTAGTATTTCCTCTCTTCTAGCAGATGTGAATGATAATTTACAGCAATTGTCAAGCTTCAGCAAGCTGTGCTCATGTGAAGGTTAAAGATTATTAAACACATAATTATATAGGGTCTAGGTGAATGATACAGAGAGATAATGAGTATGATAAATTAATATCAGTTTCTGCTGTAAATGTGAAGCTGCTTTCCATACCTGTAGCTTTATTTGTTGAGACTGTGCTTGAAGGCCAAGCTCTTGTTTTTCAGAGCAGTACTGAGAAATGTAGCAAGAATTGCTATTTAAAAATGGAGACATCTATAGCTCACTCCTATGTCTCACTACCAGACAGCATCCCAAAACAAATAGAAAAGCATGTTTACTGGAAAACCTGATCAGGTTCAGAGTGAGTCAAACTCACTTCCTTTATGTGAGATTCAGTTAATCAGACTTCAAAGGAAGTGAAATCTTCTTCCTCCATCACTTTCTTGCCTGTGGGTCTATGAATTCACACATCTCTCTCCCTTAAAGTGGCAGATGCAACACAATTTGTGCCTGAATTTATGGCAACAGGAGAGGTTTTGTATCCTCTCCTGGCTTTAAGGGTGATGCAGATGCCTTATATTAATACCCAACTAATGTCTCCCGTTTAGCCTCACCACAGGTCTGTTCCTAAAAATGACCTTCATTCAAAATGAACCTTCAGAAAACTAGTTTCTAATCAATATTAATTCTTTTCGCTATTCTATGTTACAATACAGATGATAATCAATGAAGCAAGTATTAATGGTAACCAGCATACACAGTACACAGTGTACTTCCACAAAACTAATGTTATTTTCACTAATAATGCATGCATATCTGAAACTATTGCCAACACGCTATTCAAATAAATAACATATATTTATAGTCTCCCACGTACATACATTACAATTATGCATAATTACAATCAATGCAAGAGAAACTGCGGAGATTAAACTTATTCAAAGAGCCTCTATATTCTGTGTATGTAAAACTGCTACTTTACAGTAAAAGAACAAACAAATAAGCATGTTACCAATACTAAATTCTCCCATTCCATACATGCTTATAATATATTTAACTATATTTTCTTAAGAAGTATGTGGTTCATAAGTACGTGGCAGCAAAGGACTTAATGTACGGACAAAGGCTGGAAGCTCCAAGCTAGGCTGGAGATTTATGAGTCTCCTTTGTGGAAACTGTCTCATCAGCCCTCAGCCAGCTACCTGGCCAATCTAAATAGTGAAAACAACAGCTTGCTCAGCACAATCAATTTCATGTTGAAGCCATGTGTTCACCATCAGGAAAATACGTAATGCACTATTCCCTACCCCAAATTAGCAGAAAGCTTTTCACTGGCCTTTGTAGTAAGATGGGGCACTTCCAGTTCTCTCCAGGTGTGGTGTTGAAGCACAACTTCATACACAGTAGCCCATATGTGATGCATCATCAAATGGAGGTTTTGTAACCCAAATTTCCTCGTATTAGTAAAAAAGCCTAAATATATCAATAATTCACAAGAGGAGGAAACCTGCACATTGTGAAAATATTCCTGGACATTTTAATTAAGAAAAGAGAAGGTGGCATTATGTAGTCAAGTTTTTATTTGAGCTTATTACAAAGTAATTAATTCATCCTCTTGCAATTACAAGGGAATTACTCTTTACTTGCTTCAAGGGAAAAGGCATAATCTGCCCTTAAAACTTCATTTTAAAATTTACATAATTCTTTTCCTTCATAACTGTGAAATCTTTTCTAAGGGATTAACTTGTGCATCACTGATTTTCACCTGATGTTACACAGATACACACGTAACACATCAACAGAATTCTGATACTTCAGGTTCTTCTATTTTTTTCCAACCTATGCCTCACAATAAAATTCCTCATTTTGAGGCAGACCCCATTTAATGAATTTAAGAGACAGAATTTTCACCTTTTATTACTCTTTTCCAAGACTGCTGGATTCTAAGAAACTCTAGATCATTTTGTGAAAGAATGGAAGGATTTTGGTGACTTTCACAATGATTTATATACATCAGTGCTTTCAAAACTGTAATGTACCTTACTCATCATGTGCTCCTTTCTGTATGTGATATTGCAAAGATTTTTTTTCTAAAAATATCAGCATGATTAGATGTTACAGAAGGTTTTTGTGTGTATTGTTGACATGCTCTGACACATAGTAGACAATGAGCACTTTTATTGACAACCCACAGTTTTAAAATAATTCATAATTAAACTATTATAGATTCATTTGAACACAATGCAGAATTAATAAAGTGAAGGTAATTTAAATTTAATGGAATCTTTCATTTTCTTCATGGATAGGCTGATCCCATTTTTAGTAATGGAAATTATAGCTGCACAATGGGGAAGAGGAAAAACAAATATTGTGCATTATTATTCTGAATAATATTTGGGGCACAGACTTGATTTACCTGACATAATGTCAGTACTTTGAACACTTTTAGAAAGGAAACAGACATGTCCATGGATGACAAAGGTTTCATTTAGATTAGGAGAATCATGTAACTTGAAGTCTTTGGAGTAACTGTCAGAAGACATTACTGCTCACACTTCTCAGCTGCAGTTTCATAACCATATTCAAAGAGAATTAAAGCAATGATACCCCTAACACTTTCACTTAAGACTATAATCTCTGCTTTTGTCTGCCTCAGTTTCCTACCATGCTATTTGAGTATCTTTGATTCCAGATGGCTTCTTTTATGTTTGTGTTTATTCTTTCCTACTGCTTTTTTATTCTATTTGATTTGCTAATTTTGTCTCTGTTTATATTCATATTGCAACTGTGCACAAACTGCTTTTCATTGCCTACCTTTTGGTATCATCTTATAATACACTAGAGTGAACTGTTGTTTAAAATCCAAAGACAAGATTTGGATCTAACTATCTGCTCTAATTCACTGATTATGAGCAACTGATGCAAAAGAAAAGCTCAGGAAGGTGATTGAATCTGCTCTAAGACCTTTCTGGTTAGAGCAGCACTGATCCTTCGTTTAAGTGTCATGTATCACCTCCATCACCAGGCTGAATTAATGTTTTCCAATATTTTCACTCAGTGCCTTGGGAGTTAAAAAACCATAGCTATACTTGTTTATACAGATGGGAGGAACAGAGGGAGAGAGAAACCCACATTAAGTCTCGCAAACAGCCACATTAAGAAAAATCATCCAGACCATAGGACTACCCATACCATTCCAAAACAGCTGTACTCATTTATCTCCAGTTAACCACAATATTAATTTTTAATTAGAATAGAATTGTTATCTATTGCCAGTTTCCAGGAAGCTGTTCCCCCTGCCAGCAGAACTCCCTAAGAGGAAGGAAACCATGCCCCCCAACGCAAAGTTTCCCTCAGATGCAGTCTTCCCCAAACCCACAATCCTATGTTCACCTTCAGTGGTTGTGACAGCAACAAAGACAAGGTAATATGTTTCTACTGTATGCTATCTTAATTCCAAGGCATGGTCTTAGGTTGTTTTTTCTTTATGTATTTCTCATATACCTTGCTTCTTCTGAATCCTTATGTTAAGCCAGATGACAGCTAAAGCTTTCTGTTTTCCTAGTTCTGGCCTTGGCCTTTTCCGTTTGGGAATACCATCTGTCTTCCCTTCTGTCCTGAGAACAACCCCACCACATACAACCTGTGTCCCACTGCAGCTTGGATTGCCACCTTTAGTCACCACTTTCTGTAGCTATTTAACGCCCAAGTGTCCTGTGTCAAGTGGCCTCAGATGGCTGGCACCTTTTTGTAGTTGGCTTTGTGCCTAGCTTGGAGTTCATGTAACTATTTCTGAACCCAGACTGCTGTTCCTTTCTCGTGCTCCAGCAGACACTGCTCCCGTGAAAAGGTCTTGAATTTTTAACCTAAATGTTTCTGATACTTAGAAATATGCAATGAATTTGTGTCATACTGACAAAGAGGAATTCTTTCCCATCTCATTTGCTTCTCCATTATTTCCTTTATACTGTACTGTGGTTCACCCACAGGACATCTGAAAGCTGGGTATAGAGACTCAAAAATTGCATGCAGTTTTAGTCCTGCAAAACATATTCCCTCTTCTACATCTTTTTAGGGAGAAAAAGTATCTGTCTGTCATCTCTTACTGTTTGAGGTCAAACACTTATATTAACAATTCTGGTGCTTCATGCAGGATAATTAACAGTGCCTCCTGCACTTGTCACTGTTTTCCCAACTCAGTGAAATAATAGTAAAGCCGTTTGCTCCATCCTCCATCTTGTCAGTCTTGGACACAAACTACACTGTAGTTTCTACTACCTGTAAGATTGTGTGAAGTCTCCAAATATGACTTCAGAAGAGTGTTCCCTTTTGGCTGTCAGTTTCAACTGCCAGCGGAGTCTGTCTTGCTGCTCCTTCCTCTATATAAACAGAGGATGGGTAAGTCTGTAAAAAACCCATAAATCATGGGAATTTCCTATTGAAAGATCTAGCCAGCAGTTCAGCAGTTTGTATGTATCAAATCCTTCTGTCCCGTTCCTTTAATCATCATCATCACTTTATTCAGAGAGTTCTGAGGTTTTCTTCCCATTGGTTGAGCTATATTTTCTCTTTCCTCTTTCCTCTTTAAAAGCTTATTATAACTTCATTCTCAGGCACAGAGTACATTGAACTTGAGCACTAAGACCTCTTTGTGTTTTTGAAATTATTTTCTCCAGTGAATGTCAGAGTAATACCTTACAATACATACTCTGAGGATTGCAGAATAGGAATAAAAAAGTTAATCACCACATACTCTCAGCAGTAATTTGAAGGTTGCTTACATAATCTATCAAAATTAAACAAGCTATAGGCTAGATCAGTGAAGGCAGAAAAAAGTACAATAGGCCAGCATGGTCAAAGATGACAGGATATTTCTATTTATTGATTTAAGTTGTCATGATTTTACAATCCTTCTGGGCTCTGCTTTCACCACCTTGGCTTCTGATCATGCTTTCCTCATAATGATTAGGAGGATCCTAGTGATTATAAATATAAGCTGTCTTACTTCTTAACAAAAGAATTTAAAATCCATGGAGAATGCATTTTGTTACTGAATATCTCATAAAACAAACCCTAAAGCATTAAAATACCTTTTTCTTAAGGTAATTTTTCAAACTTAAGATGACTGCTTAGCATACTTCAGTGTCTGAACATAAGGAAGTAAGTACTAGCTAAAACCACATAATGTGTAAAGCTGGCAGTGCAAATAGAAAGCTCTTTTCTAGCAATTGGCTGTCAAACACATCTACAGTGCAGAAATATAAACATCAGCTATGCAGCCAGCTTTCGGCTAAAATTGAAAACTGTTAAGAAGGTAACTGAGTGAAATAGAGAACTGCAAAATTAAATTCTGAATACCTACATATTGTTTATCTTATAAACTATCTGCTTACATGTGACACTATAATTTACTTTTAGTGTACTTACACTAACCTGTGAACTGTGCACATGGGTACAGTATAAATTTTTTCTTACTAAAAATATTTTTCAAGTTACTTGGAATGTGAAAACAAATGTAGCTAGGAAACAATACAAAGTAATTCCTCATGAGATGTCAAACAAAACATTACTTCTTCAGAGTCACTATGTCTGCAGTTACATAGTAACATCAGAATGTCATACATCAGAATAAACAGATATACTATGAGAATAATTTGATTATTTTCCTCCATTTCCTTGCAGTTAGATGTTTATTAGGGATAACTTGTGCAGAATTGTGAGTTATTCAGAAGAACCTGGTTGAAACTAGTTATTATGATTTCATACAGTTTCACAAGAAATTACTTGCCACATCACTTCTGTGGTTTTCAAAGCTTCCTAATGTAATTTCCCGTGCATTTCCACTAAGTCATGCATTCCTGTGAATTTCTTACAAACTGACTTGCAATGGTTATGTCTCTCATAATGCGATCAATTTGCAATACCATTAAATTTGAGATATTTTTTAAACCACTAGAGATAGATCATAGCTTCTGCCTTTGATAATGCTTTTCTGGAAGAATTGACAGAGGAGAAGAGAATACAAACCATTACACAGAGACAATATTAAATATGCAGAAATAAGCAACTGTAGTCACTCCAGCAGGGTCTGATACTTAGCAATGTATTTATTACCTCTGATTCTCGAGCTACTTCTATTGAGTCCTGCAACCCCCCTCTCAGTACATATGGAGACTAGAATTTCAGTGAAAATCATTACCTTTTTTGGCATATCAGATAACCTGTTTCCAAAGAGGGAAAAATGGCAGTACTATAAGTGTGAGCACCATTTGGAGTAATTTGCTGTAAATACCTAACCTACCTGTGATTTCAAACATCCAAAATATGGGGTCAATGTTCCATCAGAAGAGAAACTCTGTCTCAGCATGAATACAGACAAATTGCATACAAATCAGTATCACAAAAGCTGCAAGTGTGTAACATATGTCTATCTCTAAAAAGCCAGAATCCATACAGATTTCATAATGATTTAGTCTAGACCTTTATCCAAATTGTCTGAGCTCATGGTGAAGACTATTGTGGGAGGCTGCAGGAGACATCTGTACTAATTTAATGATGTTTGAATCATTGTCATTATTTTTCTACCCACACAAGCTTGGTAGTGCTCCTATCACTCTCTAAGGATGGAACAGCCAAAACCCCATATGGTCCTCTCCCCATTCAGCTGTTCTTTGCATTTCTCTAATGGGACATTCTTCTGTGACCAGCTATCCTGAATTCTATCTTTTAGGACTATGAGTAGCAGAGAAGATGCACAATATATACTAGACTGAAGTTAAGAGGCAAAGAAACATTATGATTTCTCAGGACCTCTTTTCAAATGACATGAGTATTCTTCCTCCTTCAAAGAACTGATTATTAGGTTGACCACTAGGGAACATAATGGCCATGAAAGGAATAGCAACGGAGGGAAATATGCATAATGGAGATCTTTGAAGACCCCCAAGTACTCTGATGAGGTTTCTTTGATAAAACAAGTTCAGGTACATATTTGGAAGGGCTCAGAGAAAAGCAAGCAAGCAAGCAAACAAACAAAGAAAACTCAACTTTAAAAATATAAGAAAGAGGTACCACATTAAGAACTGCAGTTTCTAAATGATCCAAATGATAGCCTAGATACAAGCATAATGCAAAATCCAGGTATTTATGTACATTCCTATTCTTTATCAGAAAGAAGTCTACTGAGATAACTAAATGACAGCTGGTTACCTGGGCAGCTGACAACTGCAGAGCCAGTACTCATCTATAAATAATAATTATTAATTGCTTGTTTTACAAGTAATATTACACATTACAATATTACATAGAGGGCCTGGTTGACACAAGGGCTTTGTTACACCATAGGGTGCAACCTGCATTGAGCTTACATCATTGTCCTCTGCTTATGGTGAAATATCAAGTGGCTCTTTTTCCTCTTGCCTTTTTCTGAAAAAGGGACAAGGAATGAACCCAGAAAACTGATTTCAGAAATTAGTTTCTAAGACATTGGCTAATTTCTACAATTACCACCTATGGATTCGGTACATCTCAAAATCATGGAAAAAATGAGGATGAATTCTCCAAAAATTTCTAGTCCTAAAATGATTCTTTTTAATCTATTTTTTAATGCAAATGGTTTTAGGATCTAATGTAAGACCCAGGACTATCTGTCTCAAATTTCAAGGGACACTGGACAAAACTCTTTTTTGCAACACACAAGGAGCTGCAAATAAAGACACAGAACCAAAGACACACCCCCAAAAAGGAAAATAAAAAGACACAACTGACACGTAGCTGTTAATTCATATTATGACTCCATAATTTACAGTCCAATTAAACTCAGATCTTACCAGTAGCTTCCATTTTTTTACACTTTTCTGATAACTTACAGATCAGGTGTAGCAGACTTTCATGCAAACTAAATAATGAGATTAACAATGGCCTCACTGTGAGATAATAAAGTGTTGAAAATAGCAGGACCCTGGAGTAAAACATTTGAAATTATTTATCAAGTCAGTAAGGCTGCCTTTTCACATTTACTTAGGATATAGGAGATGGAATATTTTGTTTGCCTATGGAGATGGGATCACTGAGTATGTAAATGGACATTGATGGCAAAGTTAACTGAAAAGATAATCTGCTGTATGATGTTCTTCAACAAAATATTAGCAGGATAAAAGCACTGTTGCTCAGTTCTGTTATAGATATTCTGACACAAAATCTGATACGTATCTTGGCTTATCAGATGTTAACTCTTTTTGACAAATTTGGCTGGCTGAAAACCACATTCATATCATGACTAAGCCCAATCTTTTTGTCCAACATACTGGAAATCAAAGTCATATTAAATATCTCACTGCTGACCACCTTCAGTTTCTGAATTTGTATGTGTTTATCAGCTGGATCATAGCTCCCCATTTCAGCTATGCCAAGCCCACCAATAGGTAGTTTCTCTCAAAAGCCCATGGGACAAGAATGGCTAATTTTCTCCAGCTTGGTGTATAACTGCTTCTGATCAGCATCAGTGTTAGCAAGGTGGCTAAATGAGAAAAACCCCATGGATTCTCCAGTCTCCTCTTTTCTGCATAACACAGAGTGACAGTGGTAGGAAAAGCTCAGACATTATTTTTAAGAAAAAAATAATCAGCTGAATACAATCCTGCCTTCCTAACCAGAACAAACCCCGAGCAATCTTATCCTGGCAAACAGAAAACACAGCAATTTTGTGGTACTGCGACAAGTTTCCTATAATACAATAGAAATTCATCAGAAAAGCAGAGTCCCCAAGTGAGCTATATTTTCTGATGGTTTCTTGGTTTGGGGTTCTTTTCATATATTATTGATACACAAGTTTCACAAACAGTTTCAAGTCTGTGAAAGAAACCAGAAAAGCTGGAAAATTCTTAGGTTTGACAGCTACTACAAATAGGTCATCAAGAGTCTCTTACATATAAGAGACACATTCAGAGAGAGTGTAGTTAGCAAAAGTATTGCTAGAAATAACCATTTTACAATCCAGTTCCGCTTCTTGATCTGCACATAGCATGGATTTCTTAGAGTTGACATGTAACTTCAAACCTTTGTATGCTTTTTGCCAGTATGGCCAGTCTCTACTCAGTTCAATTCCAACAATTTAGATAAGTGTTACATGAATATCAACCATTCTCTAGACCAGAACATAATGTATATTTGTAAAAAAGAATAGAACATAGCAGAAAAATTGCATAATATATAGCATACCGAGTCTTGATAGCTTACAAAAGAACTTCAGTATAAGAGTTAAATAGTTAGAAGTCTGAAATCTGTCCTTTGCCAATAAAAAGGAATGAGGTTATGTAGACTAAGTGATGAATAATAGAGAAGATGTAAAAAGACTGTAAAAAGCCTTCATGTAAAGTATGATATGTTGTCACAAGAAAAATAAATCCTCATATTCCAGCATTCTTCTATCTGCTGAGATACAGATCCAATGTGATAGTGAAAGTCAAAAACCAAACATCAGCCAGTTTGGAGGATGAAAACAATCATGAAACAGAAATACCTAAAGTAAACAAATGGGAAAGTGGAAAGAAACAAAAGGAAGTAACTACCAAGCATATTGCTCCTAAAAAAAACACGTAGGAAAAAAGTTACATGAATGTTAGGCAATTTAAATGTTGCCATAGAAAATGAAGCTGAGAAAATTTAACTTCCAGATGCCAGTTTATTGATTACAAGATGGTTGGGTCTTTTTTGTATGTTTGTTTGTTGCAAAAGACAAACAAACCTCAGCCTTCCAAATACCTAAAGCAAAGAGGAACCCCCCCTCAGTAATCTATGTAGACTTCGATAATATTCATTTCAAGGGTTACCTGGAGAGTTTTACATTTGGTAAATGCTCTTTCTTTCCTTTTCATGTTCTTGTCTGCAAGAGATTTGACAATAGGTGAATTTTTACACCTGCGTGGAGAAACACCACAGAAGCAGTTCCTTACCATCAAAGAGATGGGGGGTTGCTTGATGGGAAGAATTTCTTCCAAGAAATATGCACAAGGAAAAATTAGACCAGAAGCTAGTTAAAATCCAGGAGAATAAGAGAAATTACATTCCTAGAAGGTGGGCCACAAGCTGTTAGCAAAGATAACATAAATTTCAATGGCTAACTTGATTGCAGACCATAGCTAAATGAATGGATATAAAAGACAAGATTAATAGAAAGCCTCTGAGTTTGTTTAGTTGGTTGCTTGTTGGGTTTATTTTTTTTCCACCTAGAAGTAATACCTGATTTGGATCTCATTATATTCAGTAGTGAGTGTATTTCTTTGTTAAGAATACTCCCAAACCTTATTTATTCTGTCTAGAATCTTACTGCCAAGCTCATTTCTTCTCTCTCCCTGTGGCTAAATCTCTCTTCTGGCCTGATTCTCTTCTAGAAGTGACACTATATTGATAGCCCAAGCAAAGAGAGTCATCATCAAACTGGCTGCATCATTCAGCCCTAGGGTGCAATGCTGAGAGTGATCACACACCCTCAGTACCAGCAATTCACTCAGAGCTTTGCACAAACTCAAGATAACCTTTTATTTGTCTTCCTGCAATAAAAGTAATGTTATCTTCATCTAAACATTAATACATGGACATCATGCACGTTACTCTACAATCGTATCACCACAGTAACTGAGTGAGCCACACCATTGACAAGCAAAAATTAATTTTTCTTCCCTTTTTGATGGTGGGGAAACAGTCACAGAAACTGAGAAGCCCAGTGATCAGAACAGAGTAGTTGAAGGGCCTAGAGACAGCTGCTTGACATCACTTAGCAGTACACACAGCTACATATATTTTTTCACCAACAATTTTTTGTAAATGAATAATGTTTTAGTGACACTCACCTGTATATTACTGAAAAATTATTTAGAAAACAAATACAGGTTTGGGAAAAGACCAGTGCAGTATTTTTCTTTTTTTAAAAAGTTTCTAGACCAGAGTGCTTCAATGTCATTTTAAATTCAAAAACTTTCTGTGCCTATATATGCATTAACTTCATTCTTTTACAGTAATTAACTGTTTAATATGTTTGAAATGTAAATCAAATGCTTCTTTTTAAACTAATTTGATTTGTTATCATATCAGGGGTTCTTTTTTCATACAATAAAAATACTATGCCTACCCCAAAACATTTACTGATATTCCAAAAAAATTATATTTGGAGTAACATAAAAGTATTTTTTCTCCCCAGCATTTCAAAACTGCACCTGAAATGAAAATCTGTTACTCATCACAGAGAGAGCATTCAGGTTCCAGGAGAATTAAACTTTTATTTGCTTTAAAAGCGAAACCATTCCTGCTGCCTACACAAAACCTGCAATTAAACCTATACTTCCAACAAAAATAAAGCAATTTCATTCCTTTGTTTATCATAATTTAATTTTTTTCCTTATTAGAACCAGCTTTATTTTAATGTTTTAGTGTTTTTATGCTATGACTCATACTCATTCTGTAGATATTAGAACAGCTTTCTGCCTTGCATTTACTTCTGCACCAACACAAACATAATTAAAACATATTTGCTGTGATTATATTTCAGCATATACAGATCAACATGTATTTTGCTCTTAGGTATAGAATCCCTATTGTTCATGTAATTACTATGAAGAAATAATGCAAATGAGCCTGCTGGAGACAATTATTGGACTTTCTTCTTAACTTTATAATCTTCTAAACAAGAATTGGCATTCTACTCAGGGGCGGACAGCAAACACTCATTTTATTGAATGCTTTAAAGACTTCAAATTAACAGAAGCTAAGCAACCATTGTAATCATTCATCCAGTACATATTAATATATCTCTAAAATCAGATCTTAGATTGTGCTCTAGAATTATACAGATCAAGATATCTCTGATTAGTATCTGTTAACAAACAAATTTAAGTATTCTGCTTCTGTGATAAAGGACATCACATCTATGACTTGGCAGATGCCTGCACGATTTGAATAAGCAATCACAGCAGGATGAGTTAAGACTGGAGTAAAACCCACATTTACAGAACCTGCTGAGAGTACTTCTTAACTTGTTTAGGATATAGAAAGACCTTTAAATTATTCAAACTTTTTTTGCAGTTTGTAATGAAAGTCATTGAACTATATCATAGGGTGATAAACATCCGTGTGCTATGTTCTCCTAAATAAGCTCCCTGTTATTCCCAGTGACAGAATTTCCTAGCATTAAATAGTTTTACCCCAGTAAACATGCTTTATTACTTATATATATGCTGTCATGGTCCAAAAAACCATGGAGGCACAAGGAACTGCAGAAATTTACCTCTGAAACAGACAGACACAATCAACCCTTGCTACTAGCACAACTGGCAGTATTCAGGGGCCGGCAAGTGACAAGTTCATCCCACAGTGTCAGAATCTCAGATGTTCACACTAAGCTCCCAGGTTTTGCTTTCTCCCCTTTTCCTAGCATGCCTTTTCTTCACATTATTTGGGGTACTGTGCAAAAGGCAATATCCTGCTGCATTATCCAGTAACAGTCTTTTCCTAATAATTTCTTCCTGCTCATATTCCACAGATCCTAACTTGGCCAAAATATTTTGGAACACAAGTTTCACCATGCAAACCCAATCATTCCTGTGCATAGCCTTTTGTGTTATTGCTTTGAGTATATTTTACTAGCAAATGAATTAGGCTGAGTTTGTTCTGGCTGTTGGTTATCTCCAGTCCTAATTTGAAATGATGCATTTGTGATGCAGTTCATATTTTTGCCCTTTCAGAAACTGCAGTCAAAAGAAAGAATACCAACTCTCTTCTAAAGGCACTATGATGTCTAGATTATGTACAAACTATCAAAAATGGAGATAGAAATAAAACAAAACCCAACATAAAAAACCTGCTGGTTTTATCTATGCTGCACTAGTAGATGCTCCCACAATTTCAAATGCAGAAGTGTACTTAGATATCTCATCATGCTACGTAGAAGCAAAGTTTTGTCTATCCCTATGCTAAAGAGAAACCCAATGTTATAATTACTCCAGCACTCTATGAATCTCCCCAGATGCCTGTATTGACCAAGTTATCTGTGATGCTAAATTCTGCTTGATATTTCAGTGACTTATTTCAAGGAAGGGAACGGGGGAAGAACTCAAATTATATTTGTTGATTTCCATCTTTGAGGAAAGTAAAATAAAATTTCAAGAGCCTTAATATATTTTTCTTTTTTTGGTGCCTCCTTATATTATAAAAAATGGAAAGGAATTTTTATTTGATGCATATCTGAACTCCTTCAGGTTTGGTAGTAAAGGAGTTTGAATTAAGCTAACGTTATTTTTGGAAGTTTAAGAAGTGCAACCATAGTTTAGCTCTGTTCAGCTAAGCAGTGCCTGTGCTTTGAAATGACAGGAGCCTTTAAGTGCAAAGCATTAAATAAGCTGATGAAGATGAAACCAGCCACATCTGCAGTTAGCTACATCCAATTCAATTCAGTCCTATTATGCCACAAATCTGATATATTCTTGAACAGTTTAAAACAGTATTACTGTGAGGTAGTAAATAATAATTTGCACAGATAATGAGACATAATGCCAAAAGGAGAAAAAAAAAGAAAAAAACAACCCTCTAATATTATTTCTTGGTTCCTGCTCCACCAGAATGTAAGTTGTTACCACCATAATAAATTATTATGAACTTAAAAATCCCAAGGAATTTTACTGAGTTATTAATTAGAAATTTCCCCTTTTACATGGAAAGAGGTTCCAATTTCCAACATAAATTCAACCACAAGAGAAGACTATTGTGTGTTAAACGTTACCTTGTTTTACATTTGGCTGAGATCAGGTCCTGTACATACAGGAAAAACAGCAACAGTAGCATTACCTTGCATTCAGTCTCCCCTATACTAGGAACTTGGATGAAATATGGAATGTGAGCTACTACAAATTATAGTTAACGTTCCATGGAAAAAAACAGATCGTTGGGACCAATTCCCCCACCCCTGAAGCTGAATGTCATTGGAATTAAATACATTGATTGGATACCTTCTTCGTAGAGAGCTAAAAAGCTGCCTGTGCATAATACCAGAAAATAAACGGAATAGAATTTTCAAATACCAGAGCAATCAAGACAGAAATGAATCCACGCCACCATACCAGTTGAATCAGTTGAGTAAATGTCTTTTAGCAATCTGTCTGTCATAGTATATCCCAGCTGCATTTTGCCCTCCTTTTGGACACAGATTAACAATATGAACTTCAAACATAGTTGGCCCTGTCATGCTCTTACCAAAGTCAATGTAGAGCCAACAAGGTTTGTCAAAGTTTTTAATTAAAACAAATAAACAATAAGATTAAAATGTAAATTAAAAAAAACAAACAAACACAAAAAGAAAAAAACAACATTAAAAACATTCAGGTAATTCCATGTTAAACATTTTCCTATGCAGCATAAACGTAATTTAGTATTTCAAACTGATGTTGCAAATAGAGTAGACGCTAAAATTATTAAGCAAATAATTTCAAGAGAAAACCACTCTCGGGTACAGTCATTGGAAGAGGTCATATACACAAAACTAAGCTTTGCCCAATTGATTTCTAATTATAAAATCTGAGGCTCTAGAGTTTGTGGTTAATAGGCCTTCCCTTTAGCCTGAAAAATAAACTTACAATGTGTGCTCACACACAAATACACATAAACTGCTCCTCATTGTTTTGCTAAGCAAGTGTGTGTCCTGGAACTGTTCAGCTAAGAATGAATCCGATGATGCCTCACTGAAGGCTGTCTATGGAACTAAGTCTACAATGCCTCACTGATGGCCAGCTGTGATACAGCAAATTGTTCCTTATAATAAAGCTACAATAATGTCTGTTTGAGGAAAAAAAAAAAAAACAAAAACCCACAGGCAGACTCTAAAAGGGCTGAATAAATTTAAATGCCCATATTGTATAATTACATAGTTTTATATTTTCCTGTGTAAAAAAGATAGTGGCCAGGAATTTCATATATTTAATTCATTCCTTCTTCAGCACCAAGCGTAGACTGCCAGGACATAGGAATCTCTTGTCTCATTTCATCTTTGCATGAAATTGCACAATTCTTTGCATAAAAGAAAGACAAAGGGTTTAGTTCTAATTATTAAGTGTGCTCAACATCTGACTACATTTGGCACCTTCATCATAGACTAAAATGGCTTGAAAGTGAGTATACTTTATCTATAATAGAAACTAGTTTAGAAAATCCTTGGCTAATCTATGTCTAAAATTATATTCAATCTGTAATTAACACCTGTCTGTGCTCCTGCACAGACAGGTCTACCTGTCTGTTTCACGCAACAGCTGTGTTCAGTGTACACACACTGTATTTTGGAAATTGATGATTTCTTCTGAGTTCATAATCTTATAATAAAATGCTAGGACACTCATAAACACTGTTCATCTTTTTCTTGGGGAATCTAAATTCTGTGCTGTGCTGTGTGATTACTGAAATAATAATAAATTACTACTCCTCATGATAAGAAGAGAAGAATTCTGATCTATGTAACTTGTCATCTCCATCACTGATATTTACAAATGAATGCATCTAATGATTTGGCTGCTAGAAATTTCACCCTGTAATACTTGCTAAAACCTATTAGTCATCTTCATTATTTTTCCCTCTAAAGTGTTAAAAAAAAACACAAGAAAATTACTTTTAAAAAGAAAAATACTGTCTTAATAAATTATTACTCTCAATTCTAGGCTTGATTTTCTGCTGCATTATTCCACTTGCAAATCTGAGAGTCAGTAGAGCACACATGACATTTCTTGAAGAAACAGATCTTTCTTTGCTCTGCTCCAGTCCCCTTATCACCCATTCAAAGTTACACAAAGTAATCTGGAATAAAAGTGCTGTGAATTCGGTTGCATATATCTGAGTAACAGGTTTTTAATCGTGTATTGCTAGTAGACCAGCTTGCACGCCAGCAGTCAAATTTTGTGGTGGCATTGCCCACAGATGTTTCACAGAAAGTGAGACACAGGGAGTTGTCAACCCACTGTGAATCAATTTATTCATTCTCACCAACTCTCCAGTCAATTTCATCCTTCAAGGTGCAAATTAGAAATACAGATGTATTCTCTGAAACGCTTTTCAGAGTCAGGTTTTTAAAGCAAGTTTAGAGCCTGTTGGCTCTCTTCCACTGCAGTACCAGTTTAACACTGGAGGAATACTTCTGCAGGGAGCCACATCCCCACCTTTGAAAAGTGACCTTCATAAACACGTATTTATATCAGTTATTATGTCCTGCAGATCCAAAGTCCTAAGACTTTATAGCCACAGCCAGGAACTGGCAAGACGCCTCTTGACTTTCAGCCACTTCTACCACAGGTAGCAAGTGTAAAGCTCTAAGACTATGCCATTGCCATAAACTTTGTGTTTGACATTGTTAGTACTGGGGATCAGAGTTTTCAGGACAGCAACTACCCAAGACTACTACACAGCTGAGAAGGAACTTCAGTACTTAGAGTTTTATCAGTATAGAACAGTGACCTACATTAGATCTTGCACTAATTCAAAGTATGTTCCATCTGCATCAACCTAGAATTTAAAGTAAAAGGAAACTGGAAGGTGAATCAATAAACTATGTAATAAAGTCATTAGAGATCTGTGAATTGATGAAAGAATGAACAATGGTACATAATACTTTTCGCATATACTTTGAGCACTGCTCAGTGGACCTGTGTTTTTGTAATCTGTTAGTATTTGTTGTGAGAACTTGCACCAGTCAACAGATAAATAAACCAATAAAAGCCTGTTGGGTTTTCTACTATCCTAATATATAATTTTTTTTTCTAACACTGCAAAGTGATATAACTAATGGTACCGTATTATTTTGACTGAGAGAATGCAGATGAAATTTACTTGCCTGATTACACCTCACTTTGGCCTAGCTGTAAGCACTGTGAAGAACAGGCAAGTAACCCCAGTAGGCTGCTCTGCTATTCTGGGCTATCAGTTGCAACACTGATTTCTCTTGATAATGTATTTCAGCAGATGAGAGTAGAAGACCATGTGGGTAAGACACAGCAGTGAATATGTTTCAGTCACAATAAATTATACCTTTTTTATTTAGACTGCTGGGAGCAAAGTATGCCATTGTAACTCAGAGATACTGCTAAAATTTGTATTAATATGCATTGTTCTTTCATTTTAAACCTTACAAAATTGAATCTAAATAATACTATTCTGGATTTTGAAATATGATTATAGCTGACAAAGTATGATATCCTACCAGTTACAATGACAGTACTGTCTCCTTATTTTCATATTCAGCCTTTGTTTTAATATGCAGATACTAATGATCCATAGCTACATAAATGTAAATAACAAAGATTCCATTTTAATCAGGACACATGAAAAAAGAAAAAATGTTTAGTAGTGACAAAGCAGTACTTAATGGAAGTAGAAAGTCCTACAAATATACAAAGTTTACATGTTTATTATTATCAGTGAATTCTTCACTTGCCTTTGCAAATAGCTGTAGGATAGTGACTCAAACAGGGTGAGCATCAGCCAAATCCAGCCAAAGGAGGAAAAACAGTGCATATATTTTTTATATTGCTTATTGCACAAGAATGAACACTACTTTGACCAAGACTTTTCGAAGAGTATGAAGAGGTGCTTTGGGGTGCTCCATGAATAACTCTTCCCTATTAAGCTACAGAAAAACTTGCAATGGACTCTTCTGCCTCTAGGGAAACTTTAGAAGCTTAAACAGAATTTCAATAATATTTTGCCAATAGTATAGAATTTGTTGCTATAAGCCTAACTGTAGACGCACAGATTATATTTAAGCCATATTTTTTTAAACAAAAGTAAAAAAAAAAAATCAGTTATGAAGGGGTAAGCTTTTATCCAAACTAATAGGGCAGCGCATGCAGCTGGTTGACGTATGGTTAATGTGGTACTTTTCAGAGCTTTTAACACACTTTGCTGATTGTTTGCTCAAGACATATGGTTTGAATGAGCTGGGCAGTCCACAGTACAGCTGGCAGACTAGATATCTAAACCTGGCAATAAGCCTCAGAATTATGTGTGACTAGGTATCAAATTTGCCTGAATTTTATGTTATTATTTCTACACTATTAGTGTAAATTTGAAGTCACTTCTGATTCTACTACAACAGATGCCACTGCTTCCAGTCCTGAAGCAATTAGCTGTAGCTGACCCATGTTATGGAAGAAGGGTCTTAAAAGGGCAGAAGCATTTTTCTAGGGCAAAACAATTATGAAAAGCTTTCATTAAACAAACCCAGTATTTTCAAAATGGGCAAGCATAATTTTCTCTAGTGCACAGATTGGAAAACTGTGACAGGTGCTGTTCCAAATACACATTCATTTCAATCAAGCAAAGAACAGGAAGGTTTGGCAGCTTGTCTTGTTTTCACTATTACCTCCCATAATCTAAGTCAATGGTTTCAGCCTTAGCTCTGAAATTCAGGAAGGTGTAACAAAAATCTCCAGCAGTATCTGAATACAATTTTTTGTATTAATTTAATAAATGAAACATCATTTTTAGGCTCTCAGCATAATAAACTCTCATTTGCACTGACTAGATTCATAAATTCATGCTGTTAAAAACTGTTTTCATCAGAAATGCACCAGCCTCCCATGGTGTCCATTCATATTCCAGTTCTGAACTGCAGGAGGTGTTTGCTAGTCACAAGTGTTCAGTTATTATTACAGAGTTTCCTCTATTGCTGCTTGAAAAGCCAATACAGATACTAAGAGTGACTCTCATCTCAGAGTACATACAACTGCATATTTCTGAGTATATATTCACAGTTTTTCAGTGAAATGCATCACATTTTTATGGCACATGAGCTCGATGTAATGAATTAATATGAATTCTAAGTGAAATGGAGAAGCTGCAAATTCCTTGCTATGGACAAGCATGGCTATGTAAGAGTATTTTGTAATAAAATGTTTGTGTTAATGCTCCACTGACCTCAGAGTATTTCAAGAACAACAGACCTTGTCATGCAAAATAAAGAAAACACTACATAGCCTCTATTTATCTCAAATACTAACTTTAGAAAGAAACTGATTTTCAGAAATTCCTATTTCCAACAGCAGAGATTTCATAAATTTGTGAGTTTGAATAATATCTTAAGCAACAGTGAACAGCTGGAAAAACTTCTGAAAATATATTTTAGTAAAAATAAAAATTAATTCCTTTGAAATCTTCCATTTTGCTATTCCCTCAGCCCTCAGTCCTTTCTTACTTCCTAATTGGTCCTTATGACAATATTGAACATCAACACAGATATGCTATATTTGGGACAAATTGAAAGTAAATAGTAAAGGACTTTTTTTTATTTTAATTTTTTTTTTTTTTTTGCATCTCTCAAACTTGACTTTCCTTATCAACGTGAAAGAATATAGAGAGGGAGAAAAATAAGTATGAGGAGAAAAGGTTGCATATTCTTAGAGTAGAAGTACTGCCGCTAGATTCTTGAACCTTTTGAAGATGATCCCGTGAATAATGAATATAATGTGTAAAGGACACTTTCACAAGACAAAAAGGTTCAAACACAATAAAAATGTCAAATATATTGAAGTGAAGTTTGTGGAAGCACAATACAACTGGAAAGATGTATAGTACTATTTCTTTATCAGCAAATAATACAATAAGCTCATACTAGTTCATAAAGCAGCTCTTCAGAAAGATGGCATGGCATATGTTCTGACACAAGTAAGTGAGCATGGCGCACCTCTGACTTTCCTGCTGTGGCTTTTACAGTGCCTGTACTACTAAGGTAGTATAATTCATTATTTTAAAATCACATTTTTAAAACTGATTATCCAGTCCTAAGACATTACAAAGTACATAAATATGCATTCCTTTACCTTCATGGCCTGATTTACAGACATGTACAGAGTACATGTTCTTTATAAGAACAGCTAAAACACTGAATAATATTGAAAGCAGCTATTCAGAAAATAGACTGAAGTTTAGTTCAAAGAACACTGAGAGGAAATAACGAACATTAGAGGTCATCTCCCCTGCAAAGAAGAAACTCTTGGGTCAATTAGCTACCAGGTCCATTTCAGTTCCAATTTCTAGCATTAATATGGACATTAGCGGATGGCTGCTTAGATTCACAAACAGATTTAGAAATCTACCACCTTTAGGCAACCATATTTAAACTCTCTCTCTAGCCCTGAAACAACTAAATCCCTTTTTCCAGGTTTGTGGAAAAGCTGACAGCTGTCTGTTTGCATATTTCAGCCTTCCACGTCACTTGGATGTAAAAATAGTCACACCCTCTCACAGAGGGCCTGATTTATAGAATTATGCAGCTAAATTTCAGAAAACACAGGAAACACACTGACAATTTCCTCATCTCACATTTTACTTATATAATTAGGCAGGTATTTGAAAACCCTCCCCTCCAAGACCAGAACACTGAACAGTAGCTTTCATATCTCTTAATTCCTTTCCCCTAGGTTATACCATTTCTCTTTAAGCCTGTTCTTCATTTTGCTCACTAGTGTTTATTTTTCTTGTGCAATGGGAAGAACTTTAAGAACAGACCCACTCAGGCTACCAGGACCCCCCTGAATTAAGTCCTTCTCTCTTCTTGGGGAGGAATACTGGGCAGATCTGTTAGGCCTGAGCCTAACACAGGAAAGAATCCATACTGAGAGGTACTTTCTCTAAGCAGAGAAAGAATCCCAGAAGGGTTGAGGCTGGAAGGGACTACCATAGGTCATCTAGTCCAAACTCCCTGCTAAAGCAGGGTCACCTGGAGTATGCTGCTCAGGACTATGCCCTATGATCTTGAATATCGCAAGGGAAGAAGACTCCACAACCTCTCTGGGCAACCTATTCCAATGCTCAGTTATCCTGACAGTAAAGAAGTTCTTCTTCATGTTCAGGTGATCTGAATTTCTCATGACAGGTGACCTGAGGATTTCTATGAGCAAATAAAGAAAATACATTATCAAAACTACCAACCAAGACACCTGTCCTGGGTTCAGCAGTTGCAGTTAGTTTTTCTTCTCTTTAGTAGCTGGTGTTTTGACTTAGCCCAGGAACAAGGCTGATAAGGCTGATGTTTTTGGTTGTTGCTGAGCAATGTTTGCCCTGACCAAGGACTTTGTGAGCCTCATGCTCTGCCGGGGAGAAGGGGGGGCCGGGAGAAAGGAGGGACAGAACCCAAATTGACCAAAGAGGTATTCCATACCATAGCATGTCATGCCCAGGAGGTAACTGGGAGTTACTCGGAAGGAGGGGGAACTTCCCGGTCAGGCTCGCTTTCGGCGGGTGGTATCGTACCCTCTCCCTTGTTTTCTTTGTCATTGTTATTATTGGTGATAGCAATAGTGATTTGTGTTGTACCTTGGTTACTAGACTGTTGTTATCTGACCAGTGGGAATTCTTCGGCCCATCTTCCCTCCCACTCCTCTGGGAGTGGGGAGGAAAGGGGGGGGGGCGGAAAGTGGGGGGTTGAGTGGGTGAACATGTTGCCTGGCTGGGTTCAAACTACAACAACACCTCATCTCCACTGCTGTTTTAACTCAGGTTAAAAATGTAACTTTTGTAGTTCTGTACTGAATTTTTCCATTTTTAACAATGCTTTCACAGAAAATTAAGACAACAACCAACAAACAACTCACTAAGCAAATCATCTTAGAACTGAAGTGTTATAATTGGAAGAACTCAGTGTATATTTTCATAGCAATGCAAAATAGAAATATCATGGCCCCAGAATATAAAAACCCAAAATCCAGACCTCAATTACCAGTCTTTACATATGATAGCATGCATACAGAATCGACTGGTTAACTGAAAATGGAATTTTATTCAAAATTTGGTCTTGGAGAATAAGCATATTCACACCATAAAATTTTTGATTATCAACATAAGCCTACCATTGCATTTCAATATACAACTTACGTCAAGCCAAACTTCCAAATTGGAACAGGAACACACAAAAGGTACATTCACTGAGAGAAACAGTGTCTCCTTTAAAATAAGCATTGTCAAAATGGCAGCTATCTTCTTGGGTTACTCACTACCAGGGGTTTGGTAAATTGTTTCCAGCTGGAGAGGCATATCTTTCACTATCATCTTTCCCTGAGTTCTGTATTCACAAGAGCCCCTGATACCAAAATGAATCCAAATAGAAATGAGAATGTTCAATTCCAGAATGAAAACAGAGACAGAAAGGTTTCACTGTAGGCCTACATACTCTAGCCTTGAAAGTGTCTTCTCTGCCTGAAACCAGTCCTTAGTCTTATGTCTGAGATTGTGTATGGCTTTTGTTGTCTCCTACTTTGGCATGTTTTATGTCAGAAGGTCTGGAATAAATTAACTGCTCTATAGTGAATTGGAACCAAGTTGATTCTAAAGACATGTTGATTTCTTTCTGTTTCCTCCTATCCTCTACATTTATTTTTATCAACGCAATAAGATAAAATCAAGATGTGAGTTTGAGTCCTAAGTGGAATAAAAATAATTATTTAGAAAGGCAGTAAACTCCTGCTATAAACCCATATTTGAACACTAGAAGTACCTGTATAAACAAATCATGACACATATATGTATGCTTAGACTAATATATATATATATTCCCCTGCAGTTCCATATTAATCAAATGGAATGCCCTGCAGTAGGAATACAGTACTAACAACTCAGAACAGCACTTCTGTTCAAGTTGCCTTGTACAAGCTTATTTTAGTTCTAATTGTGTGCTGAAATTCTCTCTTTTAATGCCTAGGTCTATTTGAAGTTTAGCTTTTGGTCCTACAGAGATAAAGGAAAATGTGCCAACATTTGAGAGATTTGATTACCTGTACAAAATTATGCTTGCTCATTTTTTCCTAGGCAAGATACTCTGGGGTAAAGTTATATTAAAGAGGGAATAGAAATAGTGTACATCCAAAGAAAATATTTTCCAATTATGCTTCACAAGATGCAGAAAATATTACTTGTTACAGAGGATTATGAATGAGATAATTACTGAGAGCCTAATGTACCTAAAGCTACAATAAAGGAGGGAGAAAAACATTAATAAGTGGTTATTGAATGTTCTTCCTGCTCTTTGTAATAAGGAAAGAACAGTACCAAGGACAAATCTTTCCACAATTTTGCTGTGATACCTTATATACAAAAATATGTTTCCTATTTACATGGCCCATGATTAATTCCTATAAATGAAACCATATCAGCTTTTATTTAACACCCAAACCACTTCATGCCTCTCAAAACAAGCTTAACAAGATTTTTTTTTATATTACCAATTGAAAATAATAGAGATTTAGAAATAAATAGGATGAATGTTTCCTCTTTTAAATTATTTAATTTCACATATTCCTAATGATCAAGCTGCACTTTTGAAAGAATTCAGACTAATGTCAGGTTGGCAAAGTACAGCATGACAAAAGACTCTGACGTTTAGAGATTAATGTATGTCTTATTATTGCTCTTAGATTCTCCGTAAAATAAATGATAATTATTTCTGAGAAGCCCTGCCAAAGAATATTTGAGCTTTGACATACAGTATTTCAATAAAGGTCTGATCAATAGGAAGATTTAAAAAAAAAAAAAAAA